>JBBYHM010151777.1:0-36490 GCA_038381775.1 Adansonia rubrostipa
CCCCAAGCCAAGCATGTTAACCTCAACCAATGAGGATTACCATGGACTTAGCATTTTCCTTAAAGCTAGCAAAATATCTTGGGGAAAATTAAGTTTTCTAGATCTAGAATCTTGTTAAACAAGCTCAAATTTTTTGATTTTGAAATGAAAATGGTCTTACAATTATTCCCTAAATGTTTGTGCCTTGTTTGAGTCTAAATTGTAAGTAGTATGATCATCGGGCTGTTTCATCGCCTAAACTACTTCGAGGTTGTGCAAATGAGTTCATGATGCTCATACCACTCTTTCCTTTCAGTCATAGATGTTCAAACATCAATGACTTGAGTGTGGAATCGTAGAAAAAAATGAGAGATATTCCCTGCATTGCTTTATTCCTTGCTGGCAATACAACTATTGCAAATTAAAAAATCACTTTAAAATCCTAAACGATTTTTCATGAATTTTTTAATATTTTTCTATCAAAGCATGTTGAATTATCTTTAAAATGATGTCTTATTCACCCCAGACCATTCCAGATGAGAGGGTTATGATTTTTCAAGTCTAAACTATCTGGAACCTTTAGAATTGGGACATGTATTCTAGTTGGGCCATTCAGGCCCAATAAATGATTTTTTCCAAATTTTCAAACATTTTTCCTAAAAGCTTTATGAAATTCCCTTTTTAGAAAGGTATTGTTTGTAATTTTTTGATACCAAATGAGTCTGGGGTGATTTTTCAAATTTTGACACACCTTGTCCCTCATATGCTCTACCAGCAGCACTATCAATCTGAACTTGAAAATTTGTTCCCCCAAAAAATGACTTTTTAGGGTAGTGGGAATATTTTTAGGATGACCCTCATTAAGTTACCTTTCTAATAGTGTCTTGTCCACCTTTTAAATCCTTCGAACCAATTTAGAATAAATTCGAGAAGCAAGATAGCGCGATGCCATCCCCTGTTTTTGCTTTTGGTCAAAATTAAGTTGTTTTCCTGAATTTCGTCTTGAGACATTCGAATGTCTCTATGTCAACCCGATTAGACTCGAGAATATGCTTTGACCTCCCATTGGCTCATATCAAGGCACAAAACACATTTTACATCTTTACCATCCTCATTCACAATAATTTCTTTTGCCAAAAGTTATTGAAAGGCTCATACATTCCCTAAATCACAAGGTTTTGCTAACTCAAGTTTTCCAACTCGACTTCTCTAAAGAGTGTCAAACATATCACTTTTGGGGATACTCCAACCCCGCTTTTCAAAATTATCGAGATTAAAAAAACCTTCTTTTGTCAAAATGATTTATCATCCATAGGGATACTCCAACCCCGACCTTTCGAGGGGATACTCTAACCCTGCTTTTCAAAATTGTCAAGATTAAAAGAACCTCCATTGTCAAAATTATTTGTCATACACTGGGATACTCTAATCCAACCTTTCTGAAGGTATACGCCAACCTTATTTTCAACTACAATTATTTTTTTCTCATTTTCGGACTTCTATGAATATGTCAAACAAATCTTGTTTAATCAAGAAACTTAGATGCATCTTGAAAATTGTCAATTCGATTATTCCCAGATAATCGATGCTAATAGTGAGATAAATTCCAATAGTCCACCCATTTTCTTTATCACTGCATTGAATGATCCATGTTATGTTACTTCATTTATTACCTTACTAACATGATTTCTTTGTGATGATTATTTGCACTCATGCTTTCAAAACGTTTCAAATATAATTAAAGGCAATATTCTGCTTAGGTATCTCTCCAATGCCCAAAGTGTAAAATTTCATTTTCGAAGTAAAACCCAGAGATCATTTTTATCAAAAATCTCTATATTACCTATTTCTCCGGGGTGTATATGCGATTAAAACCTTTTTATCAAGACCTGGATCATTTTACAAGAGTCATGCATTAAAAGGGGTTATATCAAATTAATGACGAGTTAAGATCGAAAGAATCAAAATCGAGATAAGAAATAGCTAGTAAGGTACTGATTTCAAGTGTCGTGAAGAGTTTTATACCTCATCGTGTGTAACCAACTCCCGAACCCAAATGGTGAATCTTTGTATTATGTAGACCACGGGATCGATGTTTTGAGTTTCGTTACTTAAAACGTAGGTTTCAATAGGCATCCGATCATGCCTAGTCGAAATGATCGGTGGCGACTCCAAGCATTGGCCATTTCGTGATGGTCATCTAAAACCAATAAGATGAGCGATTCATCTTATGGTGCCCTTCACTGTACCACAAGTCGAGAATCCGTACACTCTTATTCTCATCACGTCACAAAAGAAAAGTCTCGATCAAGAAGATATTTTTCAAGTCAGGAAAATATTGTAAGTCGTACGCACTCATAGATCCGCGAAGATCCACCCTAGGGTATGTTGCGACAATGGATTTTAAAAAATGGTTCCAGGCGTATCCCGAATCGTTAAATTGTAAACAATACCTTTCTAGAGAGGGAATTTTGTAAACTTTCTAAAAAAAATCTAAAAATTTTAGAAAAGTCATCTAATAGGCCAAAATGGCCTAAATGGAATATGGCACGCTGGTCCTAAGGGTTCGAGATAGCAAAGGTTCAAAAAATCATAACTTCCTCATCTAGAATGATCCAAGGGTGAACAAGGCACCCTTGGAAACGTATTTTAATGCCCTTTAAGGGAAAAATATAAAAAATTCTATAAAAGTCATTTATGGTTTGAAAATAATTTTTTAAATTTGTACTATAGTGCTACCAAAGCAAAAATAGGAGAGTTATTTGGTATTTTTGGTTTTTTCAGTTTTTTCAAGGATAGACTGGGGTCTAGGACATCCAAATGTCCATGACAAAAAGGGATAAGCAGCATAGGTGTCAGAATTTATTTTGTAATCTTGAAGTAGTTTGGGACGATGAAACAACCTGTTGAACATGTCACTAAAGAGGGTATTAGACTCAAGATCAAGGCTTCATATATCTATCAACTAAAAAGGTCATTTTTTTTTAAAGATAGTGTCTTTAAATTTGTTTTCATAAATCCAGGTTTGAAGTATGTAGTTTGCCCCAAGGTTGGAAGACTAATTTTATGAAAACTTTAAGTCCATGCTATTATCCATCTATTGGAGGTAGCATGAACTTAATGTGGGGATTTTTTTTTGAAAATCGAATTTTTAGCAAATAAGCAAGCATATTGACAAACAAGTCATGAATGAAATGCAACATACATAATAGTGAACATGAACAACACATTCAAGCAAGCAAAGGCAATATTTTGATAATGGAAGAGGTGACAAAATGTAGGATTATGACAAGAAGATGCATGAAGATGCTTAAGTGAATGTTTGAACAGAGTTTGTTGGAATCTTTAAAAAAAGTCATTTTCACTTCATGAAACCTATCAAAATGAAAGAAAATGTATGAACATATATAAAAGGTGTTAAGGTGAACATTTAAATATGAGATGAATATGTGAATATGAAAGGATCATGGTAAGAAATACATGAACAGAGGCTATTATGATGATGAAAATGAAGCATGGCATGTTTACATATCCAAACAACATTAAGGTATCAAGAAGGTTATCAATATCCTAAAACAATCACAACCAAGGCAACAATAATGCATAAGGGTCCTAGGGTGGTCACGGAACCATGAAAGGCTCAATAAAATGATGCAGATGATAAAAATAGAAAACACACAGAAGAGGGTAGAAAAAATATACCAAAAAAAAGCTTGAACTTTCTTCTCCAATTGAAGCAGTGACTTTAAGCTTAGTTCATTCCCTCTCTTTGCTATAATTTAGCAAGAAAAGGGTGAAAGGAAAAAGCTTTCTGGTAATATTATTGATGGTGAGGTGTTTCTAGGATAAAAGTGTGTAAAAGGTTAAGTTTTTAAAGGTTTTCTGGTGGTGGTTTGGGAAACTACTAGAAAAAAGTATGGAGATCAATGGAATAGTGTTTTTGGGAGAGTTTATAATGCTGATGATTTTTGGAGGATTTTTTAGAGGTGGCTACAAAAAAGTTTCCCCTTTGCCAAGCCAGCTTTGTTCCCTCTTTAAATTCAATGCTTAGCTAATGCTTTTGAGAGACAAAGCAAGGACATCTTTGATCCTTCATGCATAAACTAAAGGACAATTCTAGGTACTATGCTCAGCTAGTCTTGTTTTCATTGGCTCTGCCATGCATAGTGGTGGTGCAAAAAGGCTAAACAGTCTGCAATTGGAGAAAAAGCAGGCATTCCCTTTTAACAAACCATATATTTTAGGAGAATGTCCTTTGCCATTATTTATTTGGGCTTTAAAAATTTGTGTAAATCCAATCAGGAGCCCATAACTGAGGCCTAGTATGAATTATGATGATTTTTTTGTGCAAAAATCATGTTTGAATCGAATCTTTGAAAGCTGAAAAGTGGCTTAAGCTGGGCAAAAATGCCTTGGTTTATCAATACAAAACATTCAATATCAATACACAAGGCAAATTTTATGGATAGGTATCGATACAATGAGATACGTATCGATACTAGGAGTAAAAATTGTTTCCCGTCTCGAGACTTAGAGGCCTGTATTGATACTCCATGGATTTATACTGATACTTATGCTTGTTATCGAATCATTTTGCTAAAAATCAAAACTTTAGCTACTGCTAAGATCTGTATCGAGGCAAGTATTGATACTACACCTTAGGTATCGATACCAAACCCTTTTGTATCAATACTACATGTGAAAATTCAAAATTTTGGCAATGTAAAGCCTCATATCAATACTTATGCACCAATATAACTTGCACATACTTTAAGCTCTTTGAATACCTCACCTTAGTCACAAATAATAGGAAATTGACCTGTGTACTCATTTGAATGACTTCGATGACAGCTCGAATAGTGACCTTTGATGACTCATTTTTACATTTTTCTATATGACCTATAAGCATTTTTGACCTTCTCCAAAAATTTTTTTTGCCTGGCATTGTGTCGCCTAATAGTACCTTATGACGTAACACTCGGCAGTCATTCCCATTCCATTTTATTATTTTTTAATTCTATCATCTTTCATTGAAGTTCTGGGATGCCAAAAATCGGCCCAGATAAACTGTGGTGTCTATAATTTCTATTTTCAATGATTTAGAATCATATGAAAAATGTTATTTTAAAAATATTGAAAAAATTAATTAATGATAGGGAAATATAAACTTGATTTTTAAAATATTGAAAAAGTGGTAAAGACGTACATTTTTTTATGAAACGTAATTAACTTAAGATAGTTATCCGTACCTAGCAAGGTGCTTTTAAGATTCAATCTAACTTTTATTCTAGCTTCGATCGAGCGTCACCAATATGACTGATTGAGGACAATCTATCTAACGTATTAAAATAAATTGCGCACTGAATTCTGGATATATACTGCCAATCTAAGAAAGAGTAATACTAATAAAGGATCAAAAATCTGTTCCAACTTCTTGTTTAAAGTAACATTTAAAACACAATTAATTAAAATAAAATGTTACAAGCGTAACTTCCAAGGATTAAAAGACAATAAAAGATAATTAACAAAAACAATTTAATTAGTAATAAAAATCATATTCAAAACAAAATTAATTAAAATAAATATACTAATAAATTATAAAAATGGACTAGTGAAAATATTTTTTTAATTATCCAAATTATCTCTATTTACTAAAAAAGAGAGCGAGAATTATATTACTATTTCCTTGAACAATCCCAGAAATATATCATTCACTTATAAAAATATATAATTATTGCTTGAAACTGTATATGCACAGAATAATAATCCAAAAGATTGCACAACAGTTTGCCATTTTTTCCCCTATAAGTTTCAAAGCAATGCTGGAAGGGTTACAAAATGTTGGGAAAGTATTTTTTGGTTATAACATATAAATGTGTAACTTATTTCTATTTTCAATGATTTAGGATCGTAGGAAAAAGATAATTATATCGTGCTATTTAGAATTACAACTCTTACCAACCTATAATAAATTAGCCAATACCATAACATTATATAAAAACCAAATATCTATTTTGATCCTATTTACTCAAGTAAGCCAGAAATATATAATAATATATATATATCACCATTATTTAAAATAAGATATAATAATAAATTTTAAAAGCAAATATTGAAAACGTATTTTTCAAATGGCTCAAATTGTCTATATTTATTAAAAAAAAAGAATGAAAAATATTTTATTATTTCCTTGAAGAATATTGAAAATATTTTATTATTTTTGGGTGTCTTTCACTTTTCAAAGCGTATTTCATGCTGCAATGCAAAGGATAATAATCTAAAAAAACAGCTCAACAGGGTGTTTTTTTTTTTTTTTTTAATGTTTCAAAGCAATGTTGAAAAGGCTGTAAAATAGTTATGAAAGTACTTTTCAGTTATCACAAAAAAATTATGATTTACTTCTATTATCAATGACTTAGGGCCATATGAAAAGATATTGTTAAAATAATGGAAAAAACAAATTTCAATTAAGAATAGGACAGTATGAACCTGATTATTGAAATATTAAAAAAAAAAGTGATAAAGATATTGACTAGTACAAAAAATAAAGAAAAGAAATTTGTTTCAAAAAATATTGTGAAGACAATGATATGAATGAAAAGGAAAAAATAATAATAATAAAAGAAGTAATCACCAAAAATCAAAGAAAACTCCATAAATTTAAAAAGATTGTAATTTCTATGAAAAATGAAAGCCACAAAATGCAACTTTCAAAAAAAATTTTTTGAAAGATTAGAAAGAATTAACAAAACAATTTATTAATAATAAAATAACGTATAAGACACAATTAATTTAAAAAAAAGTCACAAAGTGTAACTTCCAAAAGGTTAAAAAAAATTTTGGCACGCTGTTGATAGAATCTTGCATGGTTGAGAGAGCTTATGCTCACAATGTCCTTTATAAGTGTGTTAATTTGATAAGGGCAAGGAAATTATAGAAAGATTAAGAATTTTAAAAAAAGACAATTAAAAAAATTAAATAAGTAATAAAAATAGTATTTAAAACAAAAGGAATAAATAGCATTGAATTAAATAGAAATGTAATAATTATTTTCTTAAATTTTATTTAATATTTACAAAAAAAATAGAGATGGAATATTAGACTGTGGAAACTTTTCAATACGCTAGCTCGACCGTGAGTCTTGTTTCCATCCATGAAATTTGACTATCTATTTGATTTCTTTTCATTTCTGTGCACAAGCACAAATTATTACTAGATTTAATGCAGTGAATTTTTTAAATTTTTTTTGGAAATAATATATTAAAATTTTAAAAAATTAGCAATTTTTTAAATGAAAAAGTGAGAATTTTTTTTTTAAAAAAAAGATGGGTAATTTTAATAATTAAAATTGGTTTTTATTAGATGTAAATAATTTTTTAGTAATAGGTAGTTTCAAACAAATAGGTATAACATAAAACTAAATTAAATATCAAAATATCTCTATTTTTGGTTTATTATTTTAAATTATTTTGATTTTGTAGTAAAATAAGTGACTAGGTTAGTATCACTTGACTTGTGATATCAAACTCAGACACCCATTTTATAATAATATAGATTAATTTATTTTAATTTTATAATAAAATGCGTGACTAAGTTAGTATCACTTGACTCGTAACACCAAACTCAATCACTTATTTTATAATAGTATAGATTCATTTATTTTGATTTTATAATAAAATGTGTGATTGAGTCAGTGTCACTTGACTTGTGATACCAAACTCAATCACCCATTTTATAATAATATAGATTTTATATATTAATAAGAAATTAAGTAAGGCTTATTCATGTTTAAGTAAAAAAACAAAACCAACAAAACAACAAATTTTATTGAGTTATATTTTTTTAGGAGGTAAGTTTCTCTGATTTCATAAATCACTCATTTTTTTTAAGATATTAAAATATTTAAATCATAGTTAATTTTAAATAAAATGTAATGCATAAATTATAAAAGTAAATCATGAAAATATTTCTTTTGTTCTTGAAAAAAATAGGAAAACAATTGTCTTTTGCAGAATAAGGAGGATCTTGTAGTTCCCACTGATCAAATATTACTTTAGCAAACGTATGGAAAAGAAATTAATTAATTAATTAGGCGTATATAATCATGACCAATTATGTAAAATATTAAAAGTATTAAAAATAAAAAAGTTAATAAATAATAGGAAATCTAAACCTGATTATTAAAATATTAAAAAAGGTGATCATCTAAAAATCAAAGAACACTATATGTAGACAAAAAAGATTGTAATTATGAAAAACACAAGCCACAAAATCTAATTTCCGAAAAGTTGAAAGACAAAAAAAGAAAATTAACAAAAATAATTTAATACTAATAACAATAGCAATTAAAACACATTTAATTAAAATTAAATGTCACAAAGTGAAACTTCCAAAAGATTAAAAGCCAATTAACAGAAAAAAGTTTAATAAGTAGAAAAAAATTAATTAAAATATAATAATAAATTGTAAAAGTAAAATAATGAAAATATTATTTTCTAAAAAACTTCACAGGTTGTCTATTTACTAAGAAATGGAGTGAGAATTCCTTGAACAATCCTGGAAATGATTTATTATTTTCTGTGTGTCATTCACTTTTAAAATGCACAAAATTATTGTTTGAAACCTTAACACATAGAATAATAATCTTAAACAAAAAAAAAATCAAAAGTTTTTTTTATAGGTTTCAAAGCAATTCTGAACAGATTGCAAAATCGTTATCGAATTACTTCTCAGTTATCACATACAAATGTGTAATTTATTTCCATTTTCAATGATTTAAGGTCATACGAAAAAAGATATTGTTGGAAATATTGGAAAAAAATAATTAAGAGCATGAAAATATAATCATGGTCATTAAAATATTAAACAAGCGATAAAGAAAATGAATAATATAAATTATAACTAGAATAAAAAAAGGAAGAAAAAAAATTTTATTTCCAAAAATTTTGTGAAGACAATGATTGGAAAAAAATTTAAGATGAACTGATCACCCAAATAATCAAAGAAGAATATACACACAAAAACATTCTAACTTCTATGAAAATTGAGAGCCACAATGTTACTTCCAAAAAATTAAAAAAATGTAATAATAATGAAAATAACATTTAAAGCATATTTAATTAAATTAAAATGTCACTATGTGCAACTTCCAAAAGATTTAAAGACAATAAAATAAAATTTTAAAAATTTAATAAGTAATAAAATAATTTTTAAAACGCAATTAATTAAATAAAATATGATATTAAATTGCAAATGTAAACACCTAATTTTATCCAAACCTTCATGCAAGCATCATGTTACATCATAGAGGCGAAACAGGCAAGGACGGATACATCTCTCACCATCCCTAGCTAAGGTAAGGTATTTGAGGAGCCAAAGATGAGTGAAACACACATTATCCATCAAATATATCAATACATTTCAACTCATAATTTGATTGAATAAGAGGTAATATTGCACTTTCATGAGTAACTACAATAGAATGGCTACTTGGTACTCAAGTATGGCTGCTACAGCCAATTGAGAATTGTAAGTACATTACATGGTACCATGACTCATCATTTTGTAAAAGCAAAATGCACAAAATACCTATCGATTAGGTTATTTTTGCTCAACTGAGCAAGGCACTATAAAGCAAAATTTTCATGCTCAGCCTCGATACACAATTCATGTCACATGCTAGCCTCCCAAAAACCCTTCCATCTAATGGCTACACCTAAAAAAAAAAACATAATAAAATAAAATAAAATAAAAGAGAAAGAAAGGAAATAAAAGAAAAAGCTCAGAAAGGCTGCAAAGAAAGGAATAAAGCTACTTTATTACACTTTTTTTCCCTTGTTCTTATTTTATTCCTTTTTATTCCATATTCATGCCATTTTAGTTGATCATATTTAAGCAACCATGAACCTAATTAGGAAATCATACATTTTTGTTGATGACATGTGCTTTAACTATGCATTTGATGATGTTGTGGTGATATACTGGAGGCCAAAAATTACATTATTTTCGCATTAAGGTTCAACAACCCTTGTTTTTTTTAACATGGTATCTTTTTTATGCTTAATCCATGCTAGTACATGTTGATGAAGCATGCCTTGATGCTATTTATGTTTTGGTTTCACTTTAAGTATGCATTGCTTGCTAAACTGCTTTTGATGATGCTTACTTGTATCTTTGTTGGTTGAATGCTATTACCATGTTTGTTAGTTCATTATATGTTTGTTAAAATGTTCCTTTGATGTGCCAAAATCTGATTCGAAAAACTCTTCAAGTTAATTTATGATTGACCCTAAATTATAAGGATTAATCTTGACTTATATTTTTTAACAAATAGATGTTTTAATCTTGGGGCAAAATCAAACATTCTATGATTGGATTCATGACTTGATAACTCTAAATAAAAATTATTTGCCATCTCTTAAAAATTTTAGTTTATAAAGTGTTTGACAAAATGCCTTGTTTTGAGCTTTAGTGTTATTAATTAAATGGCATGGATTATGGATCATTTACTTACCCATATTCTTTGGGACTTCGAATGGATCTATGATTCCATTCCCATAGAACCTTTCAATAGACATTCCATGTTCATGGCCTCAACTCGTGTCCAGAAAGATGCAAAACAAAAAAATTATGATGTTTAGCCTAACAGCATAACCCCACTTCAAAAAATTATATTGAAGCCCTAAAATATTTTTATGAATTTTATGATATTTTCTCATGAAGCGCATAAAATTACCTTTCCAAAAGCTCTCGTTTGGCTACAAACAAGCTTTGATAAGGGAGTTCTAATTTTTTAAATATGCTCTATCTGAAACACATGGGACTTGTAATCAGACTTCATTATAAGCCATTTTTAACCCAAAATGATTTTTTAGATTTTTTTTAAAATATTTTACCTGAAAACTGAATTAAATTCCCTTTTAAAAAGCTATTGTTTGCAATTTTTTAAGTCTTAATGAATTCAAGATGAGTTTTCAAAGTTCATTGCACTTATTTCCCTACACCTACTGTCAATGTTGAATTGAGTTTGAATTTAAAAATTATTTCCTTGATAAGGCGATTTTCTAGAATTTTTTAAACATTTTTATATTAATCTTCGGTTAAGTTACCTTTCTAAAGGTATCTTATCTACTTCCTAAAACCCTTGGATAAGTCAAAAATAAATTCAAAATTTTAAATAGTGTGAAGCTATCCTTTAATACTAGCCCTAGGCAAGTTCACACAATTTTCCTGAATTACCTTTTTGAGGCATTCAGATGCCTTGAAACGAGTTTTATTAATTCCCTAAGCGAGGCACTTGTCACATATGGGTTCCAGAAGGTTCATATCAAGTTTCAATGGTTTCTAAAAAAATCAAGTTAATCTTTTTAATTAATTTTTTGATTTTTGACAAAAACCCACTTTTATTAAATACCAAAAAAAATTTCATTTTTCAAAAATTACAATATTTTTCATCAACCTAGGTTTTCAAACTTGTTTTTCAAAATCTCACCAAAAACCAAAATTTTCTTTTTTCCAAGATTTCCTTGAATTTTTTAAAAAACCCTAATTTCCATGCCTAAATTATCTTACGAGTCCAAGCGTGTTTCCCAGTTGTTAATTGGTTATTTCTAGATAGGCAATGACAATTCCAAGATAAATTTTGAAGGCCCTTCTTTCTTTGCTTTCTATGTTTTATTTTTGTGCAATGTTTATTACATTTCTTTATGCCTTACTAACATGTTTCCTTTCTTGGTGAAAACTTTTGCATTAAGTTTAAACTAAATCTTTTAAAAATCACGTAGGCAATATTCCATGTTGGTATCCCTCCGGTGCATGATATGGAACATCCTTTTCAAATTTAGTCCATAACTATTTTTAACCTTACATTTTGCCAGACCTCTAGGTTACGTAGTGGAATTCAAACTTTTGGTAAAAGTCTAATTTTATATTTTCAAAAATTCATGTAAGCATAAAAGGAAATTTTATATAAATAATGACAATTTAAAACAAAAAAATCAAGTTGAGATAATATATAACTAGATGATATCGATTTAGGGCATCATGAGGTTGCTAATTTTTCCCCATGCATATTGACTCTTGGACCTATAAACCAAACTCTAAAAGATGTAGGCCGTAAAATTAAGCGTTTGAGTTTTATAACTCAAGGTATCGATTTTAATAAGTGTTCGATCATACCTAGTCTAAATGATCGATGGTGACTCCAAGTTTTCAGCTACTTCATAGTGGCCATTAAAGATCAGCTAGATGAACAATTTGACTGACGATCTTCCCCCTATCAAAATTTGAAAAACGTTTCTTTCTTACTTATCATGCCTAAATCCCAATCGAGGATACTTTTAAGTTAAACGTATCTTTGCGACAATAGGCCACAGTATGTTATTATAGTAAAAATAAAATAATAATAAATTTTTAAACTACCCAAATTGTCTCTATTACTAAAAGAGAAATGAAGAAATAAATTATTGTTTCCTCAAGCAATCTTGAAAATATTTTATTATTTTCTTGGCTTTGTTCATTTTTAAAGGTAGAAAATTATTGTTTGAAACTGTAATGCATAGAATAATCTAAAAAGATGCTCAACAGTTTACTATTCTTTGAATAGGTTTCAAAGCAATGCTAAAAAATTTACAAAATAGTTATAAAAGAACTTTTCAAATGTTACATGTAAATGTGTAATTTATTTCCATTTTCAATGATTTATTAGGACCAAATGAAAATGATATTGTCTGACTTTTGATTACATCTCTTACCAACCTATAATAAATCCCCCAATACCTTAAGATTATATTAAAACTAAATACATATTTTTACCTTATTTAGCAAGTAGAAGTGAAAAATATAGATTAGTAACATAAAACCGCAATTTAAAATAAAATATAATAATAAATTATAAAAGTAAAGTAATGAAAATACTTTTTAAAATTACCTAAATTGCCTCTATTTACTAAATAAGGGAATGAGAAATATATTATTATTTTCTTGAACAATCCTGAAAATATATTATTATTTCTTTTGTGTCATTCACATTTAAAAGTATAAGATTATTGTTCAAAACTACAATGCATAAAACAATAATAATAATCTAAATAAAGCTGTTCAAAAGTAATGTTCTTTTTAATAAGTTTAAAACAGAGCCAAAAAAATTACAAAATAGTTATGAAAATATTTTCAGTTATCATATATACACATGTAATATTGTTTTCATTTTAAAATGATCTAGGACGAGGAAAACGATATTGTTTGACTTTGGATTACAACTCTTACCAACCTATCATAAATTAGCTAATATGAAACTACAAATCTATTTTGACCTTATTTATTAGATATTATATGGCAATTGGGCAAATTTGAATCAAGTCATTATAAGTTCAAACCTTTTCGGGTTTGTGGACACCTAAATTTGTTTGGGCCATATTCAAGCCAATTGTTCTTGATCCAAAACTTCAGATGAAATGTATCTTGCACCATTCCTCAATTAATTTTTGACTCCTAAGCCAAATGGAAGGTTTAGAATGCTGTGGGACTAAATTAAACAAATGAAAACCTTTGAAAGATTAAAATACATCAATTGCATGCAATTCATGAAGATGTATTAGTACATTTCATCAATGTATTGATATATCATTAGGTTATGTTGTTTTAAGACCAAGGAATTCAACTACATCAATACAATTGTGGGGTGTATTAATACATTTGCATAATATATTGGTACAATATGCTATGTATTGATAAGTCTTTAGGTTTTCCAATTTTTTAATTCTGCGAAGCAAATTTATTGATATTGCATGAGATTTTAGGCATGAGCAAGCTATTTGATCAAAAATTTGCTAATTTATCACCTTTCTTATGGCCTTGGATCACTTCAAAATCATGCAGGGGATATTTTGCTAACATGTTCACATCAAAACTAGCATGTATATGAACTTGAAGATGACTCATATAGCTTACACCATTAGAGCTTGAATGGACTTAAGATAGTTTTGATTATGCTTGCGAACCAAATAGCACACATTTTGGTTATTTCATGACCATTTCAAGTCTAGTTTAGTTAAAATGCAATGAAACACATTTTTGAGTTAAAGTTAAAAGACCCTTTCATGCATAAAATGAAGATTTAGCCCTTTTTAAGGGGTTTTATTATAACCATACACCCATGTTTGCCTACTTAAATTAGCTAAATTCATATGAGATCACCTAATTGTTTAGAGAGCTTTCTTCCAAGCAAGCTTGCATGAGGTGTTAAGGAATAGGTGGTAGTGCATAGAGATCATGGCTGATCAACTAAGGGAGGTTTTCAAACCTCTTGGAGCATCCAAAATGGAAATAAAGCTAGTTCTTAATTGGAAGGTAACCAAAAAAAAAAATAAAAAAAAAATAAAGAAAAAAAGATAAGGAAGGGTTCTAAAAAAGCTAGTATCAAGATAGTTTCCTAGTTAATTTTTACTCTTTTATTCTTCATTTAATGTGAGCTTAAGGATCCTAAGCCAATCCTAAATTATGATTTGAGGCAAAGGTCTAAAAACCATGTTTATGGCCAAATCTTTAGCTATGATCTCTAAAATTTGTTTTCATTTTCTTTGCCTGATTTTGTTTAAAGTTTTCATAAAAATTAACTTTCTATTAAAAAAACTTATTCTTTTTATATATTTTCAAAGTAAGTTTTGCAAAATTTATGGTTATTTCCATCATGTTGTTTCCCTTGTTCTTCCCATTGTTAGCTGCCCCTTATTTTGTATCTCTCATGTTATTTATGTTGCATGTATTTTATGACATTTTCAAATGTAATGATCATGATTCACATGTCTATGCATTTTCCATGAAAATATTATGGTAATATCAGCATTGCCATACATATTGATAGGTTTATGTATGTTCATGTTGATGGAGTGCTTTGTGCATAAAATCATGTATGAAGCCATATCTACATGTTTGCTGGGAGAAAAAGATATTTATGATTGCATTTAAGAAGTTGGTTAACCTTAGAAGTCATTTTGCAAATTTTCCAAAAAAAATTATATTTCATGCATATTAGGACTATTTTGCATTTCCATGCATTTTATGTTTATATGGGTTATTATCATAATCGAAGGACAATTTATGCAATTTTCATGCATTTTAGAGTTGTTTATACTATTTTACTTTATCATGCAATTTCTATAAATTTTAAGTCCATTTAGGTTATCTTCATAATGTAAGGACCACTATGCAATTATCATATATTTTAAGGTTATCCAGGCTTTTTCATAATCTAGGGATTGTTTAGTAATTTTCTTGCATTTGAGGGTTATTTAGGTTATTTTATATAATTAACTACCATTTTGCATTTCATTTGCATTTTAAGGCCATTTAGGTTATTTCACATAACCTAGGGCCACTTTTGCAATTTCTATGCATTTTAGGGTCATTTAGAGCATTCTACATAATCTAAGGTCATTTTAGAGATTTTTATCACTTTAGGATCATATGGGAATTTTCACATCAAAACATGTTAATTAAGGGTATTCAAAGAATACTAATTTAAAATCAAGCCTCTAGGGCCATGTGGAAACTTTCACGTCAAAACATGTTTATTATTAGGTAATACTACCTTAAGGATCATGTGGAACTTTCACATCAAAACATGTCCATCAGGGGTACTTAGGTAATACTAACTTAAAACCAAGTCATTACTATCATGTGAAAACTTTCACATCAAAACATATTTATTAATGGTATTTAGGTAATAACATTTTAAAACTAAGTCTTTAAGGTCATGTGGGAATTTTCATGTTGAAACATGTCTATTAGGAGTATTTAGGTATTAGTACCTTAAAATCGAGTTGTTAGGATCATGTGGGAACTTTCCTGTTGAAACACATCTATTAGGGATATGTAGGTAATAATACCTTAAAATTGAGTCCTTAGGATCATGTGCGAACTTTCATGTTGAAACGTAACCATTACAGGCATTTGTGTGATATTAAAACCAAGTTTATAGGGTCATGTAGGAATTTTCTTGTTGATGCATGTCCTTTAAGAGGTTTGATTCAAGGAATGAGATTACCAAAAGTAATAGGATTCCCTTTACAAGATGACAAAGTCACATTCCCATTAATCTTACATGCATGTGTTTGGTTGACTATCTCTTTCTTGAAGATTAAGATGTTTGGTTGCCTAAGAATGTAACATTTCAGAGTTGCTTAATTACTAAAATACCCCTATCTTTCACTATACTAGATTGATTGCAATATGAGTTGTCATTTTTATTGCTATTCAGTGTTATTTTTATTTTAATATATGCAATTTAACTAACTACAAATCCACATCCGTGTATTTTTTATTTTGATTCAACCACATCTAAGTGTTTGGTTTTTTTGTTAATAATTTGTAATATGTCGAACCATTTTTCAAAATGACATTTTCAAAACTATGTAAATGTGAACGATATCAACATATCTACTAAAAATAAAGATAATTTTGTTAAAAATTAACATACATGAAACTTATAAGAATATTCATTTTATGAAGAACATTCTATTAAACTTGATGCAACATTTGTTCTTTAGACCATTCTCCAAATAAAAAACAATTGAAACATATGTTGCAGAAAAATGAAAACATTGGCTTAAGAGCGAAAAAGAGAAAAAAACCTCTATTTAAAGTATGTTTCATAATACTAGGAGAAAATTTAATATATAAAAATTAGAAATCGAAGTTAGAAAACATGAAATTAATGGTAATATAAATTCTTCAATAATAGTAAAACCATAAAATTAAATAATCATAATTTTTAAAATTCATACATAATAAATAGGCTTTCAACTAAAACTACTGACACAAATATAACTCCATAAAAATATATTTATATATTTTTTAAATTCATAAAAGTTATCGTATTAAAATTTATGCTATTTCTAACTTGCATGAGTTAGATTTTGGCAAAAGTAGTTTTAAAAATAATTTAGGAATTCTTTTTAGATTTTAAATTTCAAAATTATTTGATTGATATTGACCTATAATATCTCCTAACTCCAATCAATTTCAGGAATGAATCAAAACATGAACGTAAAGTATGCCTGCACTACTATAATGTAGAGTCTTCTTTCAACCAAAACGATAATCATGAGTTTTAGAGGTTGAAAGATTGAAAATATCACTGTATACCTAGATTCTTTGGGTTTTTAGCATCATGGAGCTGATTTTTGAGGCTCGAGTCTTCCTGTTCAAAAAACCTTCAAACAAACCATTTATACCCCATTAAAGAACACACTTCTTACTTTAAACAACACCCAAGGTTTAACCTAAAGGACTATCAATGAGTGGATCTTCGGTGACCTAAAGTCAGATCAACAACACTATCAAATACCTATTTTTATTAAACTTCAAAGTCTTAAAACTCATAGATACTTAACCAAATTAATTGCCATGACATCTATTAGAAAGGTCTTTAAGAGACCTTTCTAATGATACAACACCTAAATCCAACCACAGAAAGGTTATCAAAAATTTTTGGAAAGATTAATACTAAAATGGGTTTTGAAGAAAAGCATCTAAAATCATATTAATTTCACATGCAAACATGTGTTAAACTATAACAAAAAAACATGAAAAATAAAGTAAAAGGAAACAAAATCCATACTTGAAAAGAGAGATATTGAGTTAAGAGCTAAGAGGAAAGTCCGGTAAACTTTGTCAAGAGGCAAATTGAGGAAAGATTTGTGTAAATTTTAATTTAAGATAATTTAAATGTAAAAGTGAAACAAATGATACATTCCTTGGAATTTAACATCACTGTATAAAACGGTGGTTATGAGATTGCCCACAATACTACCAAATGTTGGCACTGTAGGCAATATAACTTATCAAGGTTAAGGCATATTGTTGAAACAAACAAGGTAATCTTATGATGGAATCTTAGATTCCAGTTAGTAATGCAATATTATCTCAACCAAACCCTTCTTAGAGTCATTTAGGTAATATCATGTCAAAAACCAAGCATATATTTCATTTTATGTGTTTTAATAAAATTTAAGGTAATATCCCTAGGTTAAAATAGTCCATAAATATGCTTTCAGCATATGAAAGTTATCTCATTGATTATTTTAAACAAATACCTTTTTTAAATAAGTAACTCAAAATTTTTTAGATTTTTTCAAGAAATAAAACTTTTGTACTCCTCTAAGGTTTTCAGAGGGGTATGAAATATATTTTAATTTTTAAAATTAATTGAAACTCATTTCAATTAGAAATGAAATAATAACACTAATTTTAAATAATTTCAAAATATGAAAATTATAATTAAATGATGAAAAATTAAAATCATTTATAATTAAGATTTAGGATAACACATGCTAAATAGGTATTGCTTTACGTGCATCGCGAAAGGGACATGTCTCACTTTATGCATAATTGACAGTCAAACCCTTTCCATGTAAATCTTTGGATTAAAAAGACTTTAGAGTTTGTTTTCAAGGGTCTCATAACCCTTAAAAAATGAACTTTAGCATCTAACCAATCTTATGTACCCAAAATAGATTGATGGTGAGTCTAAGTCAAATGGTCATTTTATAATGATAATTTAAGGTTAAGTAAAATGATTGATTGATCTAACAATTAAGTTTCATCCCGATGTGAAACAAAGAAAAAGAGATTTACCCGATCCAAGTCTAGCATGTCAGATTTGCATTTGGCATGTTACGACAAGATTTAGAGTTTTTTGAATTATAGTGTTTTTAAGTTCATGTTTTTTTGAGCTTAGGCTTTCTTGATTTCAGGCTTTCTTTAGCTCTTTCTATTTTAGTTTTGCATCTTTTTTGCGTTCAGGCTACTTTGAATTCTAGTATTTCTCATCCTTTTTTTATGTTAGATATAATTATTTCTACATTTAAATTTACATCTAAAAATAAACTATTAATTTATTATTATTTATAACTAAATGTTATATTGAAATCACTAGTAGATAACACTAAAAAGGTATAAAATTAATTTGTTATATATGTCGCTATGTACCTTTTTTCATAATCTAAAAGGAGCATGCACGACTTAAAAAATGGGTGGTTATGTTGGTTGGAGCCTTTAGGTTATCCCTTAATTAAGATATGAATTAGGCATAGTAATATGAAGAAGAAAGATCATTGCATGAATCGCTTATCCAACTATTCTTAGAAGGCTACCATGAAGTGGCCATAAATTTGGAGTTACCACCAATCATTTCGAGCTAGGCATGATCAGATGCCATTGAAAACAAAATTCATGAAACTGAAAACATTGATTTTAAGGTTTACAAGGTCTAGAGGTTCATTGATTGGGTTTAGGAGTTGGTTACGCATGGGAAAAAATTAGTACCCCCACAAAGCTCGAAATCGGTACATGATAACCATGTCTCACTTTGGTTTTAATTTAATTGGTTCTACTTTATCATTATTCTGATATAGTCCCCTTTTAATGCATGATTTGGGGAATTACAGATTGAAGTTTTTGATAGAAAATTTAGATCACCTATACACCCTAAAGGTGCGAGGGATATAGGTATTTTTTATGAAAATAATTTTTAAATTAAATTTTGAGAGATATTGACATGGAAAATTACCTTGTAAATTTTGAAAAGAATTTGAAAATATGAAAGCAAAATAAACACCACAAAAGGAAGTGTGTTAGTAAGATGAAAAAGAATATAATAATATTGCACAAAAGATAAATACATAAAAATATAAAAAAAAGATGGATGGTTAAAATGTATCTCGTATATCTTTGATTATCGAAGAATAATTGGGATGAAAAATTTGAGACGAGTTTGGACTCGATGGTCACTTAAGGTCTGAAAAAAAAAGTGTCTTTGATAAAAAATGGCCTAGGAGGTCCAGGAGAGAGAAACTTTTGGATTTTGAAAGAATAACATAGTTGGACTATCCTCTTGGAAGGCAAGGTTAGAGTATCACCAATGGAGAAGATTTTTGATATTTTTGAAATGAAGTTTTGGTTATAAAGTTCAAGAAGGTCTGGTAAGCAGAAAAGTTAGGTTTTTTAAATAAAAAATAAGGTTGGATCATCCCATCAGAGAGGTGGGGTTAGAGTATCCCCACTGATGAAAATTTTGATATTTATAGTGAAAGGGATTATTTTAGGTGAAAAAGGTACTTTGAAAATAGACTTGAAAATTTGAATAAAATTATCTTTTTGTTTTAGCCTTGATCTGAGCCTAAAGGCTTATACTATAATGTATAACTCCATGAGGAGTCAATCAGATGCATTTTGAGATGTTCGAACCTCTCAAAAAGCACTATTTGGGAAATTTGGTTAATTTTAATTCCAAAATCAGGGAACAACATCACTCTATTTCGTTTCTTGAATTTATTTCATGTTCATTCTAAGGCTTTAGGGGGTGAACAAGGTGCTACTACATAGGTAACTCAATGAGGAGCAATATAAAATCATTTTCAAGAAGAATTAAATTTTAGAGTTGGTTTTGTTTTGACACTAGTAGCGTGTGCAAGGAAAAGGATGTAATGGACTTTGAAAAATCATCTCGAACTCATTCATGATCGTTAAATCACAAACAACACCTTTCTAGAAAGGGATCACAAACTTTCTAGGAAAAATATTTCAAAAAATTTTGAAAAAATCATCTAATGGCCGAAATGACCAAATGGAATACACTTTCTTGGTTTTAGGGGTTCCAAACAAAAAAGATTTAAAAAATCGTAATGGTATCATCCAAAATGATCAGAAGGCAAACAAGAAACCGTTAGAAAGTTAATTCGATGGCCTTTAAGGAAAAAATTTAGAGAATTCTAAAAAAATTGTTTAGGGTTTGAAAATAAATTTTCAAGTCATGATTATAGTGTTGTCAAGGCAAAAACAAAGTGTCATTCGATTTTTCAATTTTTTTACCGTTGAACTCAAGGCATAAATGTTAGAATATCCGTGGCACTGAGAAATGGATGACATAGGCTTCATGAATTAATTCCACAATCTCAAAGTAGTTTGGGATAATGAAATAACTTGTTAACCATGCTAAGGGTGCTAAACTCAAGATCAAGGCTTAATATTTTTAACAAATAAAAGAGCCATTTTTCTTTTGAAAAACAACTTTTGGAGTTCATTTAACCATAAATCCAGACTTGGAAAGCTTGATTGATCCAAAGATTATAGGAACAATTTAGTGAAGGCATTAAACCATGCTAGTCTCTATGGTAGCATAAACCTATCTTAGGGGTTTTTGGGAATCTAATTTTTACAACCAACGAGTTTAGAACAAAATATGACATGCATGGAAATGAACATAAATAACACAAAAGCTAACATTTTGGCAAGAAAAAATGGCTAAAATGCAAAGAAAAGAGTTGGAATGATGTGTGGACATATTAGCCATATGAATGACATTAAGAATTATGCTATGAGATGGTATGACCATGTTTAAGCAAGCAACATCAAGGCATCAAGAAGATCATTAAAATCCTAAGACTAATACAACTAAGGCCACAATAATACATGAGAATCTTAGAACAGTCATGGTAAAATAAAAAAAGCCACAAGGACAAAGCAAATGTTGAAAACAAGAAAATAAATAAAGTAAGGGGAAAAAATATACCAAAGGTTTTAAGCTTTGGTCTTTTTCTTTGAATAGCAACTTTGAAGTCACATTTTCCATCTTTTGATGTTGATTAGTAAGAAAATGATGAAAAAAAGAGTCTTGAGAGGAATAATGAATGGATTAGATGGTTTTAGCAGGGATTTTAGTGATAGTTTAAAGAAGCTATAGGAAGAAGAAAGGTTTTTGGCTTTTCAATCGCTAAAGAATGTTGAAAATGTATGAAAGTGAGTCTTTTCTTTTGAGGATATGTGTCTATAGAGAGCCCTTGAGCTGAGCCAAAGTTGGCATATATAGCTCATGAATATGAAGACAAAAAATGCAAAAAATAAGGGTAATATGGGGTTTTGGTGCATGTACCTCATGTAAGAACAACGCACTATGCTCAGCTACCATGTAAACTTATTGGCTTCTTAGTAAAAACAATAGATTATGGCCATTTTATGCAGCTAAGTATTGAGAAAAATCAATCTTACCTTTTAATGACTTGCATAATGTCAAAAATATCCCATGTCTTGGCTATTTGGGCCTAAAAATTTTATTAAAATCTAATCAGAAGTCCAAAGCTAGGGTCTAGTATGAATTTTGTTATTTTTTGTGCAAAAAAAAAAAATGCTTAAGTTAGATTTTTAGATTAATAGTGCAAGGATGAAAAATGGCTCAAATCAGGGAAAAATGCCATGGTGTACCAATACGCAAGGTAAATTATGCCTTCAAATATCGATACAATAAAATTTGCATTGATACTAAGAACAAAAATATTTTTAATCTTGAAATTTAAAGACTTGTATCGATACCACAAAGGCTAGTGTCGATACTCTTGCTTGTGCATAAATACAATTGGCCAAAAATCACTATTTTAGCTATAAACATGTTTAGCATCGATATGAACATGCTTAGTATCGAATACCACACCTTAGTTATCGATATTAAACCTTTCATATCGATATTACATGTGAAAATTTGAATTTTTAGTGATGTGAAAGCTTCGTGTCAATATCTACATGCACCATTATGATTTTCACGTATCTTAGGTTCTCTAAACACCTTACCTTAGTCAATAATAATAGGAAACTAACTCGTGCTCATCCGAATGACTCTAAGGATGCCCAGGATAATGACTTCTAATGCCTTGGATAATGGCCCAAACAAAATGAGGTGTCTATAGCTACCCCTTCTTTGGTCATTATTGAGTATAAGGAATTGTCCAAGGTAAGATGATATTTCTTAAATGCCTGCAAAAATGAAATTTAATTAATGTTTTACTGTGATGATCATAATATATTAGCAACAAATTTGATAAAAGTTTGTAAGGTTTGACCTTTCCACTAGGTTTATGGATTTTTTTCCTAAGGTTTAACCTCTTTAGATAGATGCCTGCTAATGTGGACTTTATCTCGATAAGTGTCTAGCTCTTTGTTGGTGGACTTGATTAGTGCCTAACTCTTTGTGGATAGACTCGATTGGTGCATAACTCTTTGCAAACAGATTTGACTAGTGCCTGGCTTTTTATGAATAAACTCAATTAGTGCTCGGCTATTTGCAAATAGGCTCAACTAGTGCCTAACTCTTTATGGACAAACTCAGCTGGTGCCCAACGTTTCATAGACTAATGGTTGGCCTAGCTCTTTATGGACTAAAGGAGACAAGCATCTAGCTCTTTGTGAACTAAAAGAGAAAATACACCTAGCTCTTTATAGACTAAAGGAAAAAAAGACCTCTATTTTTTATGGACTAAACGGGAAAAAATATCTAGCTCATTGTGGACTAAAAAGAAGAAGGCATCAAGCTTTTTATGGACTAAAAGATATAAGTTTAGGTAACTTTGCTAAATGGCTTTTCAATTTGTGAGTCATGAGGTCAGAGATTTTTACTTGGAGCTTTTTAGGGCTTTTCAAAAATAAGAATTTGTAAATAAAGTTCATTGTTTGTTTAACTTCTGTGAGCAGGAGTTTGTACTTGAAGGATGTTATTTGTTATATGAATGATGCATGAGGATGCAAATGCATGTTTAAGTGATGTAAAGGTGATGATTTTAAAAGCCTAATCCAACGATTGGTTTTGGCTTTTTCAATTGTTTATTCTTCTATAAGTTTGATAGGGTGACCTCTTACCTTGGTATTCACTAATTTTATTTTAGATTTCCAAAAATTTTGAATGTTAAAGTTGTTTTTGGAAGGTATAGATTACCTGTGATTGTGACAGAAAGGTCCTGAGCTTGAATGGCTTATGTTTGGGGATTTTTTTTGTTGAATTGAGTTTGCTAGCAAGTATGAAGGATTTATCTTGTCAATTTTGATTCAAAGGGTGTCTTTGTTAGTCCAAGTGAACTAATCTAAATTTCAATTTTTTTGATAATAAGTGAAAAAGGATTTTTGCTCCTTATCCTTAGTCTAAGGTTTTACCAGGGAGAAGAATTTAAGCATGCTTTTAAGATGTACAGGTCTAAAGGCAAGATCGATTATGGCTTGAAGGCTCATTCTTGATCTTTAGACACTAAACAAAACTCTTACAAAGTTTCCATTTTTCTAAGTAATGCTAGGAAATTTTGTTATCAGTTCTATTCATTTGTCAAGCATTATCAATTAAATGAGAAACATGATACAACATGGAATGCAGGAGTTATTAAAAGACTTTATAAAAATCAAGTAATTTTGCTTCATTCAAAAGAAAGAGGGTAAACTTACGACAAATTCTTAGATCATTAAAGATTTTAAGATAGAAAAAAATTAAGAATGGTTCCTTATCTATTGAGCCACTGATGCTATGACATGAATCTCCCACTAAGTGCTTTTGGAGACCTTTCTCAAGCAGTTAATCTTTTTAGTGTTAGCTGACTCATGAGGAGATTTTTTAGATTGCCTCATTATGGAAAGGTTGCCTCGAGGCTAGATAGACATCGTTTTTCTCTATATGTGGGCAAGAATGAGATTCAGTAGAGTAGGTTGGCGTAGAATAAATAGGTGAGGTTATAACTTGGTGCTTTGGTCAATGAAGGGTGGATCCGAATTGGATCTAATTTTAAAAAGAGTTTGGTAGCTTACGCCGATTTTTTAGGTTTTCAATTTAAGCTGGTTTTTTTTTTGGATGATTTTTTTTAAGAAGAATAAGACACCCTTTGAGGTTTTCATCCTAGAATCCTTTTAAGTTTAGTATTTCTTAACATAATCAAAATTGATAAGGTTGGGCAAATCACTGTTGTCTACCTTAATTAAGATTAAAGTTCCTTTAGAAAATACGTGCTTTACCATATATGGCCTTTCCTAATTTGTAGTCTATTTTCCTTGAGCATCTTTATGATCGAGAGGATTTGTTTGAGTACGAGGTCACCTTCATGGAACTAACAAGAATAGACCTTTTTGTTACGGGCTCTCATCATATGCTTTTGATACATCTGTCCATGACAAATGGCTTTTATTCTTTTTTCCTCAAAGAGATTGAGCTTTCATATTGGTTTTTGACCCATTTGACTTTTCAAATTATGATTCCATTAAAACTCTGATTAAGGGGATTTTGACCTCGATAGGTAACCTTTATGCTATAAACTAAGGAAAATGAGGTAGCACCTATAGAAGTTTGAATTGTTGTGCGATAAGTGTGTAGTACAAAAGGTAACTTTTTATGCCAATTTTTATACATTTTAGCCATCTTTTCAACTATTTGCTTAATACTCTTCTTAGCTGCTCTAACTGCCCCATTCATTTTTAGATAGTATGGCATCAATTTATGATGTTGAATTTTGAATTACTCACATAATCTTTTTTTCAAGTTACCTGCATTATCTATGATGATTTGCTTGGGAAGCCTATATCTCTAAATGGTCCCATTTCACAAATTTGCACACAACAGATTTGGTGATGGTAGCATAAGAAGCCACTTCTACCCACTTGGTGAAATAATAAATAGCGACTAAATTAAAGCGGTGCCCATTAGAAGCCTTAAGGGTGATTGGTCCTATCATGTCCATGCCCCATATAAAAAAAGGCCATAGGACTATCATAACATGTAGAAGTAATAGCAGGACATGGATTTACATAGATTTAGCACTTGTGGCATTTCGAGCATAGTCATTGTAATCCTTCTCAAGAGTTAACCAATAATAGCCCGATCATATGGTTTATTTTGCTGTTCGATGTCCATTGGCATGCGTACTATAGGTTCTTTCATCAACTTCTTCAAAAAAATTTTTGGCTTTGGAGGAATCCATATATTGAAGCAATACTTGATCCCAGCCTTTCTTGTATAAAATTTTTCCATCCAAAATAAAGCTTGCAGCTATTCTTCAGATAGTTCTCTTATCAATTTTGATAGCACATTTAGGGTACTATTGATCTTTGATGTATCATAGAATACCAAGGTAATATGGTAGCCCATATCTTTCTTCCTTCATGCTATGGCAATGGGCTAAAGTTTCATGGATACTCATTCGAATAGGCGTGACTACTGACTTTTGATTTATTTTGAACATGGAAACTAAGGTGACTACAGCATTAGCTATTAGGTTTACTTCCCAAGGTAAATGTTCAAAGTTGATTTGATCAAAATATTGTCTTAGCTTAAAAAATAGCTTCTCGTAACAAACTAGCTTAGCATATTGAATTTCCTACTATCCTCGTAGCTGATAGATTACTAGGGCCGAATCCATAAATACTTGCAAAATTTTAATACCCTTTTATGATGTAGGCTTTATATTTAGCTATATTATTGGTACAATCGAAGTTTAATCGTGCAGTGGATCGTTAGTAGTTTCTATCAGCTGAGATAAGAATTGCCTCGATTCCATGCCTTAATGCATTTGAAGCTCCACAAAAATAAAATTTCCAAGTTGAATTGCAATTTAAAGTGTCTTCCACCTAGGATATGCCCATCAAGTCTTCATCAGGAAATTCAAAGTTTAAAGGTCGATAGTTATCTATTACTCGTCTTGCCAAGAAGTCAGATATTACACTACCCTTAATGATTTTTTGGTTCACATACACAATATCATATTTAAAGAGCAAGTTTTGCCATCTGGCTAATCTTTCTGACAAGCCAAGGGCCTTGTATAAATATTTGGTAGGATCGAGTTTGGCAATTAGCAATATGGTATAATGTAGCATGTATTGCCTTGACTGAGGTTGTCTAAGCCAGAGCACAACATAACTTCTCTATTGCTGAATAGCTATTTTAATATTCTATGAATTTCTTACTTATATAGTAGATAGTATGTTCTTTCTTACCAAACTTGTCATGTTAACCTAATATAAACCCATAGACTTATCAAAAATTGATAGATATAGGATTAAAGGTACCAGCAAAAGTATTGGCAGGTTCAAAAGGTAATTTTGACTTTATTAAAGGCTTCCTAGCAATCTTTGTTTCATTTTCAATAATTTTGTGCCGAAAGATTGAATCACATTTATCGGTTAGTTGAGACATATATCAAGCTATGTAGCTCAACCTTTTTAAGAAACTTTTCACTTTCTTTTGGGTTCAAGGCAGTGGTAGATTTTGAATGGCCTTGGCTTTGTGAGGATCAACTATTATTCCTTTTTCACTCACAATGAAGCCAAATAGTTTACCAGATGTGACACTGAATGTGCATTTGGCAAGATTTAGCTTGAGTTGGTACTTGTGAAGCCATTTGAAGAGTTTTCGCAAGTTGACAACATGTTCACTCTCTTTTTGCAATTTGGCAATCAAATTGTCCACATAGATCTTTATTTCTTTATGCATGAGATCATGGAACAATGTTACCATTGCCCTTTGATAAGTTGCCTTGACGTTTTTAAGCCCAAAAGGTACCTTATAGCAAAAAGTGTCCCACATGGTCATAAAGGTGGTTTTCTCCATCCTCAGCTACCATTTTAATCTGCTTATAACATAAAAATCCATCCATGAAGGAAAATAGTGTAGTTTTGGCATTATTGTCTACTAAGGTGTTGATGAAAGGCAAAAGGAAATTATCTTTTAGGCTGTTTTGATTTAGGTCCCTATAGTCTACACACATCCGCACCTTGCTATCTTTTTTAGGGACTAGGACTATATTGGCTACTCATTCAGGATATTTAACTGCTTTAAGAAATCCTGCCTCAAATTGCTTCTCTAATTCTTCTTTGATTTTTACAAGCATTTTAGTTTCATCTTTCCAAGCTTCTATTGTATGGGCTTGTAATCAGGTTTAAGGGAAAGTTTATAGACCATAATGTTGGTGTCTAAGTCGAGCATGTCCTAGTAGGACCAGGCGAACACATCTTGATATTTTTGTTGGAGATTTATCAATTTGGTTCAAGTTAATAGGTTTATAGAGGTTTTAATTTTGACTTTTTTCTAATCTTCTTTCGTTCCAAGGTTTATGGTCTCAGTGGATTCTTCATGAGGCAATATGTGTTTTCCTTTTTGTTCAATTAATCTCAACATATCTTGGAGTACAGCACTCTCTTCAAAATATCCTTTGGACTTAATTTCACCAATGTAGATTGGTTACTCGAAAATTGACATCCAAAATTTTAGTATGAATTTTTATGACACTTTTATCTTGGTACCTGAAAATATGGAAAATGAATAATATAGGCTAAAAGATATGTAGATAAAGGTCTAAGAGCTACCAAGAATTATGAAAATGGATATAGAAGATGAAATGCACAATGTTTAGTCATTTTCATTTATAATACTTAATAAAAGAGCACTCATACAAAGGATCTTACAGTGTTGTTGGGCATGGTTTGGTTTATAACATTATATTGAAAAAAACTTGAATACTACAGGAATCTTGGTTTCAGTCCAAACACTTGGAACAAATCTTAGAAAGCACAGACTAGTCTTCTGGGCTGTTATTTGCATATTTGGCCTATTGATGGCATTGATGGAGAGATCCCTAATTACCTAGTCCAGTACAAGTGTGACATTGTTAAAGCCAACATTCACACATTCTTTCAAACAGAGAAACTTTCCCAATGTGATGTAAATATGATTGATTCATGCCTCAACTCTTGTCCTAACAAATGAGCCATCATCTTCTTATGGTTCTTTTAACATTTTTTTCTTTTTTTGTTATGCCCTAAGTTTGAATGCCAACCCTCTTTTGCCAGTCTAGTTGAGAACTTTTAGGGCTCTGGCAATTCCTTCAAGATATTTTTTGAGTCCCTTTCTAGCTTGGACACTCTTGCCAATAGTTAACTTTAGACCCGTATGAGTGCTCTTCGATAAAGAAGGCTCAACCATTGGTAGCACTTTCTTGACATAAGTGGCATTGAAAAATTCAAAGGACTGAAATGAGGATTTTGAAACATATTTATCAGGCTTAATATACTGGACATCAGATGAGTAGTAGTAATAAATCTTTCTCTCATTCAATTCTGATAACCTTTTTTTTTAATGATGAACTTTAACTTTTAATGCAGCGATGGTGGCACAGCCCCATAGAGTGAATCTTGGGTCTTCCTAACAGGTAGTTATATGATAGAATGATGCGTATCACATAAAAGTCAACCTCATAAATGCATGAGCTGATTTGGAATGGAATGGTGATGTTTCCCATAACATTTCTACAAGTTCCATCAAATGCTTACACAGTCATGTGGCTATCCTAGATATGAGATGCATTAATGGAAAGCTTGTTCAAGCATGATGTGAGCATTACATTCAGAGCTGACCTATTATCAATGAGCACCTTAGGCAACATGCTGCTTTTATAGTATATAATGATGCGAAGGGCTTTATAGTTTCCCCTTTTTCCATGAAGGATTTTAACATTGCTAAAAGATATATCATTGTCAGTGGTGATATTGCTTACTAAACTATCCAACTAACCTATAGAGATGTTGGAAGGGACATATTCCTTATTCAACGCTTTGAAAAGAGCATAAAGGGATATCTGTCGCATTCACATGAGCTTTAAAGTTTAATAGCAATGACAGCACAAATATCATGGCGAGTTACTTTTTTAATTGATCAAGATGTTGTATTCATTATGCTTGATAAACTTGAGGAATTTCTTAACTTTTTTCTCGCTTATTAGCTTCTTAATAGCTATTGGGTTTAATTCTTAGGTTACAAATTTTGGTGCTCAAGGAATAGGGAATAATGTTCTTTTGCTGGACCTCACTTCTTCATATGGCTAGGCTATAAAATCTGCCATTCTGAGTTAGATGGTTTACCCTTGAGAGGTCAACATTTACTGTTTGCTGATTGTATTTTCCTATGATTAAAGTTCTACTTTCTATTTCCAAGGAACTACATTATTGTCCTTATAAGAGAAAGGGAATGAAAGTTGAATAATCATTTTCGATATGGCTTGAACAGGGTTAGCTTTGACTCTTGGTCAGTTGTCAAAGAAGACCAATGGCCTTCCAAACCCAAAAGAAGGATTGCTCTCGTCCCTTTTTATGGTATTGATAGATGGTATCGCATTTGTTGGCTAGGTATGTAAAGGCTCTCTTTTTATCATAAAATTAAATGTTGCCTCCATTCATCATTTTTTGAACCATAGCATGAAACTTTTTGTGTGATTGAAAAGTGTGGCCATAGATGATATAGAAATCACAAAAGTCATTGGCTCTTTTTCCTATCTTTTCGGCCCCATTAACGAAATCAATTTGTACCAAGATTTGCCAAACTAAATTCATTAATGCCTTGACCTTGTCTATAGTCTGTATGATCTCGTTGTCCACTTCAATAGCCATTTTCTTTGCATCAAATTCAGTATGGGCTTGGGATGAGCTAGTTCCAACACTATATTTTGACCCTTGTTCAGCTTCAACTTTTTTTTCTTTTCTTTTGCCCTTGAGGGTATCTTTTGTTCGAGTCACTTTTTTTGGCCTCATTGATCATTCTGCATAATATGACTATGTCTACAAGGTTCCTTAGGAGGCTCTTTATTATCTCTTCACAATATAGTGTGTGTAATGTGCTGATAAATCTAATACTCATCTCTTTCTTTGTCAACAAAGGCTGAATCTAGGTGGCTTTTTCCATCTACCTCAGAATGTACTGTTTGAAGCTTTCATTAGTTATCTTTTCCATGCTCATGAGAGAAAAATAATTTGAAACCCCATCAGCGATAGGTCTCTCCTTATCTATGGCATTGATACATTCATCTCGTTCCTCATAAACTCAATTTTAGACCAATCCATCATCCCTTGGACCATCTCCAGGAAAACTAGGCAATGTTGCAAAATGTGCTCTCTATCACAGTGGCAACAAAATGGTTCAATGGTTTTTTTACTCTAGTTTTCAACGCCTAACACTATTCTAGCCTTCACAAAAACTTGCCATACTTTACTTATTGGGGCCTTGACTTCTCTAATGTTTTTTTTAATCTAGCAACTTTTCTTATTGATCACCGTATTCACTCTCTGTTTTGCATGCTTAAAAAGCAAATTGGCTCTGGCATTAGGTTTAAACCTTTATTTAACCTTAATCACACCCTTTTCCAACAAGCTCTATACATTTACCCCAAACAAGGTGCAAATCTTAATAAAGTGACTTTGTGATCTAGCATGGTACTCACAATAGGCATTCTCATTATACCATTTAGTATATGGTTGTGATTTAGGGCTTATGAGTACTGAGGCCATTAGTTGACTTACTAATAGATGCGAAAAATCTCTTTGTAAGAGTAAGAAAGTAGCTTAAAATGTTCCCTTTTTTAGTTGTTTATAGATTATTTGGAGCTTTTGTATGGGGTTGCATGCCTTGAGCAGTGTCTTGGATGGGATTCAATATGAAACTCATTGCTGGAGCAAACTTAACAGAATAAACTAGTTATGGTATTGGTGAGTCAAGGTTAAAGCCTAAATATATCATGTTTGGGAAGAACATACTCTCTGCCAAATGTGGATTCTAAGTAAGCTTAGAAGGGCTTTCACTAATAACATTCATCTCCTTCTTCTTACCCTTGGCCATTAATTTTTACTTAATCCATGATTTTCCAATGGATATCTTACTACTTTTGATAGCATTATCAATTATTTCGCCTGATATAACCATATTGGCAAAATTCCTCATGGCATTTCCTACTAAACTTTCATAGTAGAGGGCTCATAGGAAGCTAAAAAACATGACCGTCATCTCTTTTTCAATCAAAAAAGGGTGAAATTGAGTTACTTCTTCTCTCCACCCTTAGTATATGGTCTGAAGATCTTAGAGGCTTTTTTTTCCATGTTTATAAAGGAAAAATAATCCAAGGCCTAGTCAAATATGTGCTTATATTGATTAAAGTAAGCACAAGCTAAATTTGCCCTTGTCTAAATTCTTACAGGATCTAGCCTTATGTACCACTAGATGGCTACCCTAGTAAGGCTATCCTAAAAGCAATGGATTAGCAACTTTTTTGTTCTCCTCATATTCAACCATCTTGTGATAATACATATGGAAATAGGTGGTAGGGTCCATACTTCTATTGTACTACTCAAAATCTGGCACTTTAAATTTAGGTGGGATGACAAGGCAAGGCACTTGTCCCAAAGATTTGGCATCTATAACTCGAAATTTGTCATTTCCTTCAACAACTTACAGGTGTTTTTCTAGTGATTGATACTTGTCTAAGTTTTCATCATTTTTTGAAGACCTTTTTGCTTTCTCCTACTCTACTTACTTGTAAAGATTTGAGACTACAGTATTTACCAATGAAAAGCCTACACCTAGCAATCTTTGAACTAAATGGGCACCGGTGCTAGGTTAATGTAAACAAATGGTTGAGTTGATGGTATCATCTCTACTAGAAGATGTTGTTCATGTGATACCCCTTCTTGAGCGTTGGTGGCTTTAATACCACTATTCTAGTTGCTCCTAAGATTGACCAATTCTTTTTTTGCGTCGATGGTGCTCTTTTGCCCATTTTCTTTCAAAACCTCAGAGAATAGCTTAGTTAATTCCATAATTTGAGGTTGGAGTTCCTTATTCTTACAGAGTGATTGCTCCTGAAACTCTTTATATATGAGCTTAAGTTGTTTGATCTAGGCATAGTAATCATATTCCATGGCTTTTCAGCGATTACGCATGTTATACAGATGACAAATGGTAGGTTCCATGTTTTAAAGCACCTTCACTTTAGATCATTACCAGATTAGACTTTTATGATATGTCATGAGCATGTTTGAAAAGATGAGTACACAATTATAACGGTAGATGACAATTTAAATGAATGAATAAAATAATAAAAGAATTAGATTAGTCATGCAAACGCAAAAGGGTTAACTATTAGATTAAGGAATAGCTTCACTAATAGAGTCTTTCATTAAAGCAACAAAATATCTTGATTATATGATCACTTTGGAAATGCCCAACACAATTACATTGTTTGATCACATGTTCCAAGAATACAATAGCTCTTGTTTATAGGCTTTGATAGGTAAGATGTCATGTATCAAGGATCAGGCTATGTCTACCATGTACTTAACCTCTAATTGGGTAGCATGAATCTACTCGACAAAATGGTGGTGTTGGTCTAAATAATTCCAGCATGCCTGGTCAACCATCTTAGCCACTCTCGTTCCTACTGCTCGAAGGCCCTTACTAGTTCATCAACCTAGCCTTGGTAAGCTTGCAACGAATGCTCTAAATCTTAGATTCTGAGTGTTAGAACTTTATTCTATATTTGGTTTGCCTTTAAGTCATAGTCTCAAGCTTTTAGGTGTCCATTCTTCCATCTATAAGTCGATAGGATGGCATGGGTTTTAACAACCTTCCATCTATAAGTTACCTTATCTTTCCATCAATGTAGCTCTTTTTTTCAGGGTAGCAATCTCTACCTCCCATTCTGTTGATGACTTATCGAGATGTTAAGCCTTGCTTGCTTTACTAATTGTTATGTAGTATTTTGTTAAACTTTCAATATCTTCCTTGAAATGATTTTTCTCTTTGACAACTCATTTTATTTCACCATCTCGAAGATAGAGGTTTATTTCTCGTTGACTTATTTCTTCTGTTAAATGAGTGATTCCCTTGGCAAAGGTTGCCTTTTCTTATTCGAACTCATGCTTGAGCAATTCAATCTCATAAGGAAATTCATCAATTAATGCTTGTGATGTTTCAATGCTAAACAGGGGCAAGGCATCATTGATGCAAGTAATCCTCCACTTATTATGTCCTAGAGTCATGCTATTTCCTCTCCAACATCTCCCTATACAATGAGTTTGTCTCCAAGCATGAAAGGCTCACTATAGCTGAACTTTCAACTTATAGGCAAAAATTGCTTTGTGCACTGATACAAAATGTATTGATACACCAAGGCATTTTTGCCTAGTTTGAGCCATTTTTTAGTCCTTGCATGATTGATCTAAAAATCCGGCTTCGATATGTTTCTTGCATAAAAAATCATTAAAATTTATACCAGGCCTTAACTATTGAATTATGATTGGATTTAAACAAACTTTAAGGCCCAAATACCATTGACAAGGGATATTTTATGGCATTAGGCTAATTGTTAAAGGGTAAGGTTGATTTCTTTCAATGGTCAACCACATAAAGTGGTATTGATCCACTATTTTTGCTATCGCAATGTACTCCAGGGTGCATCCTTGCAGATCTATGAATACATACGACTTAAAATGTTTTCCTAACTTAGAAATCTTCTTAATCGAGACTTTTCCTTTGGCGATGTGATGTAAACGAGAATGTATGGATTCTTGACTTGTGGTATAGTGAAGAGGACCATAAGATGAATCGCTTATCTTATTGGTCTCGGATGACATCACAAAATGGCCAACACTTGGAGTCACCATTGATCATTTTGTGCTAGGCATGACCGAATGCTTATTGAAACCTATGTTTTTAGTTACAAAACTTAAAACATAAATCTCATGGTCTACGTAGTGCAAAGATTCACTGTTTGGGTTTGGGAGCTGGTTACGTGCAATGAGGTATGAACCTCTTCGCGATGCTCAAAATCGGTACCTTACTAGCTATGTCTTATCTTGGTTTTGATTCTTTCGATTTTAGCTTATCATTATTATGATATAACCCCTTTTAATGCATGAATCTTGTAGAAATAGTCCAGGTTTTGATTAAAAAGATTTAATCTCACATATACCCTAGAGAGATGGGGAATATAAAGATTTTCAATAAAAATGACTTTTGGATTTTACTTTGAAATGGAATGTTCCACTTTGGGCACTAGAGAGATACCCACGTGGAACATTATCTTTAATTTTATTTGAAATGATTGGAAAACATGAATGCAAATAATCATCACAAAGAAATCATGTTAGTAAGACAATAAATGAAGTAACATAACATGGATCATTCAATGCAATGATAAAGAAAAGGAATGTACTATTGGAATTTATCTCATAATTGGTATCGATTATTTGAGAATAATCGAATCGATAATTTTCGAGATGTATCTAGGTTCCTTGATTAAACAAGATTTGTTTGACATATTCATAGAAGTCTGAGAATGAGAAAAAAATTAATTATAGTTGAAAATAGGGTTAGAGTATCCCTTCGGAAAGGTAAGGTTGGAGTATCCCCGTGGATAACAAATAATTTTGACAAAGAAAGTTTTTTTTAATTTTGATAATTTTGAAAAGTGGGTTAGAGTATTCCCTCGGAAGGTCAGGGTTGGAGTATCCCCATGGATGACAAGTCATTTTGACAAAAGAAGATTTTTTTAATCTCGACAATTTTGAAAAACGAGGTTAGAGTATCCCCAAAAGTGATACATTTGACACTCTTTAGAGAAGTCGAGTTAGAAAACTTAAGTTAGCAAAACCTTGTGATTTAGGGAATGTATGAGCCTTTCAACAACTTTTGGCAAAAGAAATTATTGTGAATGAGGATGGTTAAGATGTAAAATGTGTTTGTGCCTTGATACGAGCCTATAGGAGGTCAAAGCATATGCTTGAGTCTAATCGGGTTGACATAAAGACATTCGAATGTCTCGAGATGAAATTTGGGAAAACAACTCAATTTTGATCAAAACCAAAAATAGGGGATAGCATCATGCTATCTTGCTTCCCAAATTTATTCTAAATAGGTTCGAAGGATTTAAAAGGTGGACAAGACACCGTAAGAAAGGTAACTCGATGAAGGTCATCTTAAAAATATTCCTACTACCCAAAAAAAGTCACTTTTTAAGGGAATAAATTTTCAAGTTTGAATTGATAGTGCTGCTGGTAGAGCATATGAGGGACAAGGTGTGTCAAAATTTTAAAAAATCACCTCAGACTCATTTGGTATCAAAAAATTGCAAACAATACATTTCTAAAAAGGGAATTTCATGAACCTTTTAGGAAAAATGTTTGAAAAATTTGGAAAAATCATTTAATGGGCCTGAACGGCCTAACTAGAATACATGTTTGCTTCTAGAGGTTCTAGATAGTTTAGACTTGAAAAATCATAACTCTCTCATCTGGAATGATCAGGGGGTGAATAAGACATTATTTTAAAGATAATTCGACATGCTTTGATAGAAAAATATCAGAAAATTCATGAAAAATCGTTTAGGATTTTAAAGTGATTTTTCAATTTGCAACAGTTGTGCTGCTAGCAGGTGACAAAGCAAAGCAGGGAATATCTCTTTTTTTTTTATGTTTACGGGTCTAAACTTGAGTCATTGACATTCGAACGTCTAAGACTGAAGGAAAAGAGTGGCCTGAGCATCACAAGCTTATTTGCATGGCCCTGGAGTAGTTTGGGATGATGAAACAGTCCGTTGATCATGCCACTCAAGGTTTTGACTCAAGGTAAAGGCACAAACGTTTAGGGATATTGTAAGACCATTTTCATTTCAAAATCAAAAGATTTGAGCTTGTTTAACCAAGATTCTAGATCTAGATAACTTAATTTTCCCTAAGATATTTTTCTAGTTTTAAGAAAAATGCTAAGTCCATGATAATCCTCATTGGTTAAAGTTAAAATGCTTGGCTTGGGGTGGTTTCAAAAAATCAGTTTTTATTAGCCATCAAACATGCATTTTGACAACAAACATACAAGGGGATGGCACATAACATGAATGGG
>JBBYHM010152096.1:0-36455 GCA_038381775.1 Adansonia rubrostipa
GAGAGAGCTCCTTTTATAGAGGGCTCTCTCCGACCCTCAATTATATGAAGGTCATGGGTAAAATACCCGTGACCTTGAGGGATATGACAGAAGTCATATCCCTCGTCGAATCTCTATTATAAGGGTCACGAGACCCTTATAATAGAGAAACAAAACAAAAAAAAAAAAGCAAAAAGCCCAAAAAAAAACCAAAAGACAAAAAAAAATAAAATTGAAAAAAAAAATATTGTTGGTGGGAGATCGCCATATCACATGGCTATTTCCCAATTGTTTCCACTTCGGCCGTCAGGGTTGCACCAGAATTGCAATTCGAATTCAATTTAATTGAGAAATTACCATTTCAAATGGTGATTTCTCAATTAAATTGAAAAATTGGCTTATTTCGGTAAATAATCTGATTTTGGCTTATTTTTGTAAATAAAAAAATTATATTATTTATATAAAAAAGCCCTAGAAAGCTCCCATACATATTTGTTCTCTAATTATAATTATTTATGCATGCATTTATTTATGGATCTATGGATTCATCCATACATAGTCATTGGGGCTAAGGACAAAATGGAAAAGCAAAGTTTTCAAACAACTATATATGAAAGCAACTACAGGGTGGCTTCCAGGAAAATATGTTATAATTGCTAAATGTATTTCATAAAAGACTAATAATCTGTTCCAACATTTCATAACCAAGAAATGATTAAGAATTAAATATATATTATTTTTTGGATAATTATCCTATTATTGATGGTGAAATAAAAAAAAAATTCACAAACAAGATCGGTAAGGCAAAATGTGTCTTGTAGAGTATATTTAAGAAAATAAAAAATAAAAAATGGGATATGTGTTGCTTTACTAATCCTATTTGTGAAACTTTTTTATTCCATCATTGACGTATAGGATAATTATTCTTAATCTTTAAAAAGATAAAAATAAAGTTATAACCTAAGACACCAAAATCAAGAGCTTAACTCAGTTTATTCAATCATCTTTGAAAAGTAGCATCTAATAAATTTAAAATTCAAATCACAATATTTATTATTCTTCTCTTATTTGCAAGACATGACCTCTTAAAAAAAAACAATAGACACCACTATGATAACTTTTATTGTACAAACTATCAGCATGGAACTAAAGCAAAATTGATAATGCAGGCCTTTTAAAGAGAGAGAATTAATAAACAATTAAACTACTTTGTTTTGCATGCCATTTGATCTAATTGGAGCCGAACAAAACAAGTCAAAGCAAAAGTGTTAAGTTTATTTGATTCAAAAAATATTGTGGCTAGCTAGGAAACCTTTCTTTGGATTTCTCCACATCATTTCGAACTTAGATAATTCAAAGGAAAACTATACAAGACAACCCATATTAAAGTATTATTTAGGTCACTTTCTTTATGTCATGTAGTAAGTAATTGTGGTTAATGGAGGAGTTCTCTCTTCCTTTCGAATCGAATTCATTTTTAAAAAAATCTTAAATATCTTATGTCAATGTAGGAAAATGCATTCATAAAATTATCTTAAAAAAAAAAAAAGTTCAGACTAAGTTTAAAAAATAACCCTGACGATGTTACCAATGAAAAATACAATAGACTACTCAAATTTTTCAAAAAAAATTAAAGCTTCTTCGGTATTGACAGAAGTCTTTGCAGAGTATCATAGATAACTTACCTGTCAGCGAAATTTGAAGTCTTTGAGAACGTCTTGTCCCTTCAATTAAACTGGAAAAAGCAGTCAGTATAATATCGGTATCAATTGTATCGATTAATATTATTAATTTTAAAAAAGCTCAATGCATTAATATTATATTATTTTAAATTTTATATCGATCTCGATTATTTTGATTCATACCTATTTGTACTATTAGTGATATTCGATAATGTTACATATCAGTTCATATCAGTTGGCTCGAAATTTTGATTTTTTAAAATATGTAATTATTTATTTATTTATATTATATATAAAGCCATTGGCCAAATTTGATATTATTTGACTCAATAACACCAATTCAATTAGGAATTGACAAAAAAAACTGAACTAATTTTATAATACTAAAATAAAATTTAGAGTATTTAAATCTTTGAATTAAAAGATTACCTACTAAAATTAAACTACTTACATAAAAAACTACTTTTTTAAAATTTTTTTTTTAAATTTTAACATATATTTCTTTAAAACATAATAATTTTTATTAATAAAATTTCTTTTTACCCACAAAGTGGGTGTCATAGATTCTAGTACTATTATATAATATAAAGCTCTTGGCTGAAGCAGTATCTCGAGTTAATCAGACATCAACTCAATTAAAAAAATGTAAAAAAAAAAAACCTAATTAAATTACTAGTATTAGAGACTTTTACATATTTTTATAATTAAAAAATTAGTCAAATTTAAAAAAATTATCTATTTCTCCTTAAAAACTCCCCGCTCTTTAAAACTACTCAATTTAAAAAAATATCATTTATTTCACAAACTATCAACTTTTAAAAAATATTTATTTAATTTTTTACATATTTATCTATTAATAATTTTCATATTTTTTAATAAAAATTATTATTCTATTGACTAGGTGTGCCTAAGTTTTGTTTTACTAAAATGATCCTTTTAACTAATAACCAATACGTTTCTAGTCATGATCATTTATTTTGTTTACAATTTCAATCAAAATAAAATATATTTATTAAATTAGGGTATTCAACCTAACATATAATAATTTATTATATTTATTATATTATTTTTATTTATGTCTAAAAATTTGGATATTCAATATTCATAATTTGAAATTTTATATTTACATACAAAAAATATATACATATAACTGAGGCATACTTACATGTACATGTATATAGTAAATATTTTATTAAAAAACTTGCAAATAAATTACATAGTTATATAATTATTTGAAAAATATCAATAAATTTTTTATTAAAAAATATATTAAAACACGTCAATGATTTATTTTAATATCAAAATAATAAAAAAATTAATAATTATTACAGTTGTTTCATGATTTTCCGTGTCGAAATTCTAAATATCTTTGCACATCAGTTAATTACTTCATAGGATCCCTTTGCACTGAAACAATGTTTCTTCAATGTTCATTAATTTACCATTAATCTCAACAAACTAAACAGCATTAATTACTTGAATGGAAAGATAATAAAACTGGGTTGACTCTTCCCAGCAAATGACAAATTGTATTGCCGTCTGGCCGAGGGAAAAGACAAACTAATTCAATAAGAAGCAAAGAGAAGAAAATTATAAAAAACAATAGTACTTTCAAAACTGTTAATAATCAACGATTCATTTGGATCACAGCATAGCATAATCTACGTGAGATTGGATTACTTTTAATTTTTAGTCCAATTTCTTTGTTTCTAAAGCTTTTGGAATATTATAATTAAGAAAAATCAAATGATTTTATCCAACTATTGGATGTTTCTCTATATGCAGTGGATTCAATTCAAAATTTGAAATAGAATACTTTTAATGCGAATAGATTTAATATTATTATTATTTGATTAATAATAAAAATTTTACTTAAATTTAATTATAATTTATTTTAATATCAATATAAAAAATAATTTTTTAAAATTTTTTAATAATAAAAAGACTTAGGACATGGCCTTTATAATTAAATTTTTTAATTATATCAATCTAGCCCTAATCAACTCATAAATTGACTTGCAGTTAAACTAAAATACTCCTCTATATATTAGTTCTCTAATTATAATTATTTATGCATGCATTAATGGATGAATCTATGGATACATCCATATACAGACGTTGGGGCTAAGGAGAAAAAAGAAAAAGGTATGGGTTTTCAAACAACTATAGATGAAAGCAATTTTAGGGTGGTTTCCAGGAAAATATGTTATAGTTGCTAAATTTATTTCATAAAATACTAATAATGTGTTCCAAAGCTTCAGAACCAAGAAAAGACTAAGAACATAATTATTTTGAAAATGATACACAATAGTTAAAACCTAAGAGACTTCGTCATCTTAAAAGTTATAGATTCAATTCTAAAATGGATTGGTTAGACTTATTTATGGATTACAAAATTTTCAATTTTATTTACTTAAATTTAGGTCAGTTTGAATCCCAGCTAGAAAACCTATTTTACTATTCACACAATATTATTAAAAGATTTTTTTATATTAATATTTATTAATTTTTATAATTAAATTTAAATATAATTTTTTTATTTTTAATAGCTGCTCGGGCTAATCTAATTCGATTTTATAAACATCCTATCCAAGACCTAGACTAGATCATATCGAACGGATAATCTAACATTTTAATAGGTCTACATACTTACAATGACATTTATAGAATGAAAGTGGATTACCTTTCATTGTATAAACTTAGATCATATCTATAAAAAAATAAAAGTAAAACATAAACTATCAATATTGATTATAGCAAAATTGATGCCGTAGAAATTTTAAATTGATGCCATTTGGTTTAATCTGGAGCTGAGATTGTATTGCCAAACAAAACAAATGAGAACACACGTGTCAAGTTTGATTCCAAAATTTTTGTGGCTTGCTACAAACCTGTTCTTTGAACGTCTCGATCAGTTATGTCATTTAGATAATTTACTAAAAAAAATATATGGTAAACTATTCTTTAGGTAATGTCCTTACATCTGACACCACATGATTCCAAAAAATGGAGTTCTGTTTTCTCAATTCGGGTTTGATTTTTATAAAGCATATTTCAAAAATAAAACCACTAATATATAAGTTGATGAAAGGAAACGTGTTCACAAAGTAATCTCAGAAAAAGATTAAGTGGTTCAAACAAAATCTAGAAAATAATCCTAAACATATTAGCAATAATAAATAATAAATATAATATACAATTCAAACAGTTTAAAAAAAAAAAAAAAGAAAAACCGTTCAGTATTGACTTTTTAAGTCTTCGTGGGGAAATTACATAGCTGCTAGCGAAATTTCAACTCAGCATTTTGTTCTTCAATTACAGCAAAGCGTGTGCTCAAGATTCCTCCGAGTATCAAATTTTAGGCATGTGTTTCCATCAGTTAATTACTTATATAGGATCTTTTAGCACCGAAACAAAATATTAATATTAATCAGTGTTTAATGGTATTGTTTAAAATAATATTAAAAATATGAAACCTCTTATTAATAAATAAATTTTTTAATTCAATATTTCTTTAAGAAAATTTTAATCACTTTTGGATTATCTAATGAATTGTAATGTAAAAAAACATTTTTAAATTAGTAATTAAATAATTTTTAATCAATTCAATGCTAATAGACTCTGATTAAAAAAAATCCTATTCTTTAATGTTCTCTTAATTATCATACCAAACAGCATTCAATGCTCAAATGGAAAGACCATAAAACTGAGTTCACACTTCACACAAATTGTGTTGCAGCATCTGACCGATGACTAAATAAAAAAGAAAAGAAAATTTATGAAAAACAATAATTTTTTTTGTAAAAATTTTAATAATATAATTAAGATTCCCGTAGAATCCAAGCAAAATCTTCGTAATATTGGATCACTGTGTGATCCAATGAATTGGACACCTGATTTCAGGCAGGAGAGGGAATGGTTCAGTGAGTCATTGCATTGGACCATTGACCATAAGATTCTCCTTATTCAATTCTTTTATTAATATCTGTTTTTTTTATTTTGAATTATTTTGCATTTATGTTTAAATTAGTTTGTTTTGTTTTATATTATGTTTAATTTTGTTTTACTAAAGAATATTTGTAATTATTAAACGTTTAGTTTTCTTATATATCAAATATTTCAATATATTTTTACAATATTTAAATATACTATAAATTTTATTATATAAATTTTAATTTAATGTCTTTATGATTATTTTGGTTTTTCATTATACCTTATCTCATAGCTACCATTGCTTTTCAATCCAAACAATTATTAATTTTATTTTCACTTTTACAATACCCAATCTTATCATTGTATTGATCAATTTCATTGCGATTATTATTTTCAATCTCTCGAAAATCAATCTCACCTTTAGTTCAAATTAGGAATGACATTTGATAGTGCATTATGTTTTTTTCATATTTAAATATTATGAATTCAAGTAATTTATTATTTGGATATTAGATTTACTATACTTAGAGAATTCGATTATGGATCTTTGTATACCCGTTATTTAAATCTGCTTTTATTTTTAGCTTGGGTACTGTTAGATATTTAGCTTCATTATCCTAGTTTGCTTTATTTATATAGATGCTAAAATTTGTTATCTAATTGCAATATCCATTTACATATTTAATTCTTGCCTAATTTTATATTTTTATTTATTTTAAAAAATTAATTCATATATTTAGCTGATTTAAATATCCAACGAATATTATTTTTTAAATCAAATACGAATTTGAATAATAATATTCGCATAAAAAACAAATAATAAAATGCTTAAATTTTAAATAAATTAAATGAATTCATATTCAAATATTAAAAAAATTATAAATATCTTATTCACTATCATTTTCAATTCAATTAAAACCCAAGCTAGGGGCCCTCCTCTTTAAATTAGAGGTCCTTGAAACTTTGGAATTATCATTATTGACAATGGTTGTTAATTAGTGATTCCATTTCCTTTGGAAAAGGAAAACTTCTACTAAAGTGACATGAATATGACTGATAATACGTCGTTACTTGACTTAACCACAAACGAATGTAATGAAATTCCATAGGAATTATCATTATTGACAATGGTTGTTAATTAGTGATTTCATTTCCTTTGGCAAAGGAAAACTTCTACTAAAGTGACATGAATATGACTGATAATATGTCGTTACTTGACTTAACCACCAACGAATGTAATGAAATTCCATATGCGGATGGAAAATTTACTGTAGAATTAGACCAGAATTATACTCCGTTATTTTGGGTTGAAATTATTTTTCATCAATTTTTTTATTATTTTAATATAAAAACTAAAAAAAATTAATTCACAGATGAAATATTGTAAAATACTACAATAAAAAAATCAATTAAATATAATATTTAATATTGTTATGCCCAAAATAACCGTTATGAAAAAACTCATCTAAAGTTAGGTCAACCATAAGTCATAGGAAATTTATATAAGGGAAGGTACTCTTCCAAAACCTTTGGTTTCTTATGTTATATTATAAGCTTTGTATTTGTACTAATTATTTTATCAGATGCATAACTTCTTCCATTTATACTTAGTTATATAATTTTTATATTTATTTATTTTTATTTAATAAAAATGGTTAAAACAAAAGAAACAAAATAAAATAAATAAAACAACTATATATTTAGATGAAATGGTTTCGATTTATTCTTTTCGCGTCTTTACAAATAGTAAGTCAGAATATTCATATTTTAGTTCCTTCTTTCTTTTTTTCTTTTCCTTGCATTCTCTCCTTCCTATCTTTCCTTTCGTTTTTCCTTTTTGTTTATCTCTTCTTAGTCCGTAAATAAACTGGACTTGAGCAAAAAAATCTCTCTTTCTTTCTCTTTTATTTACTTTTTATTTGTATTCAATTCTTGCTCGATCAAAATTTTTAAAATTGTATTCAAATCAGCTTATTTAATATTGGATGAGTTTAAACTAAGTTTATGCCTTGTTAGTCTAAATTAAGAAACTATTTGTAAATATTAAACAAACATGTTAATGAGCATATACTTAAATGTATTCTTCGACAAATAAAAGATTTGATCAAGAAAAATAAACAAACAAATTTAAACAAACAACAAATAAACAAGCAAGTCAAATTTATATTATTATTAAATATAAAATAATAAAATCCAAATAATATTAAATTTAAGCTATTATTAAAGTAAAACAATAAAGTGCAAATATAAATAAAATAAAAACAATTATAATCAATTATATAAATAAAATAAAAATAATATTTAATATTAATATTAATATTAATTTATTAATTAGTATTAATAATATTATAATTGAATAATAAATGAAGTTAAGGGCTTAAATGGTCTGTTAAACTAGTTTTAAATGATTCATAAACGAGCTTATTCATGAACATAAATGAACTAAATATATTTTGTTTGAGTTTGATTCATTTAATAAACAAATCTTAAAACACTACAAAAAAAAAGAATAGATTTTAGCGATGGATTTTTCCACGAAAATACTGACAAAATTCATGGCTAAAATTTGTGACAAAATTCGTGACGAAAAAATTTTTGCAGCCAAATCGCTATCACAAGATTTAGTGACAAAAAAATTAATTTTCGTCAATAATTTGTAGTGAATATTTTTACTGCAAAATTCGTCACTAATTTGTGATGAATAGTTTTTATGGAAAATGTTCATCGCAAATGAGTAACTAAATATTTTGCTGCAAATTTCGTCGATAGTTAGTATTCATCACAAATAAGCGACAAATTTGTTTATTGCAAAAATTGTTGCTGTTTAGTGATAAAAAGATATGTGGCTAATTAGCAAATTAGCGACAAATTTTAGGATGAAAATTTAGTGATGAATTTGTGACGACCGTTGTTTAGGGGCGAACTTAGCTATGAATTTTTATTAATTTATGAATATATTTATGATGTCTTTAGCAACAAATTTTGTGAAAAACACTATTTAGAGATGAATCTTGCAACAAATTTATATTAATTTGTGAACATATAAAAAAATTATTTCTTTTATTTTTCAATTTTAAAATCTAATTAAAAACAAAATTAATTTGTAAAATTTATATTTAACATTGACTAAGCTATTAATAATATCAAAATAATATAATAATATCAAAAACAAAATACATTTCATTAAAACATCCAAAATACAGAATAAAACATCCATTAATAATGAAAATCTCACATGAAAGCCTTCAATCATGCTGTTTAATCAATAAAACGACTAATTATATCATCATCATCATCACTAATCTCATCATCATTATGTCGTTTATCATTGTGCTTACCACTCGATTAATGAGTGGGAGATTGGAAAGGAAAAACCTGACTGTGATTGAAGTTGAGATGTTACAAGATGAATTATGTTCAGACTTTAGAGATTTATATTGTTCATTGACCTCTTTGATTTCTTCATCTTTCTGTGACTTTAGTGATTCATATTATTGTTTGACTTCTCTTGTTTCTTCTTCTTTCTGTACAAGTATATTTTTTAGTTAGCTTAATTCTTGGATCATTTGCTCCTCAATTTGTGTCCTTCTTGAAATAGCTATATTGGTGGATGAAGTTAAAGTAGCTTTTTCTGTGTATATCCTTGACAAGGATCCCATCCCAAATATTTTTCCTTTTTTTGATCCCACCTGATGCCTCTACCCAAAATGCCATACTATCAACTAATGGCTCAAATGAAGCAATATTGTCATCACCAATAGAATGAGCCATTAAAAGTTCATCATATTTGTCCTACATTAACAATATATATGAGAATAAATTATCTTTATATATATTAATACCATAAATATTTAAAGCATTCATGGATTTCATTCTAGTTTCTATAAGGTTCAAAGCATCATATTACGTGCCTTAATAGCTTTTGCTCTATCACCACTCCATGTCTTATCTTTTTTTTTTTTTGAAATGTGCATTCAAATGTAATCGTATATGTAGGTTCGGTCCCTAATTCAGCTACCTACAAAATATAAATATAAAATCAGTAATTGAATTAAATTAACTTAAAACATGTTTAACACACTTAACATTCATTTTCTATGCTCAGTGATATTGATAGAGACATTTGACTAGAATTAGAAGCTCGATTCTTCTTATTTTATTCACTTTTTTGCTTGCTCTTTTCAGTTTCCAAAATTCTTTTTATTTGGGTCCAATTCTCATCTGTAATAAAATCTAGCTTTTGTTGACTTTTTCTTGCTTTATTTAACATAATTCGATATGATCACCAACTTTCTTCTTCAAAATTAGTATGACTTAATTCTCATCTATTTTATTTCATCTGAACATTAGCTGTGACTAATAGAAAAACCAATGGCTTTATTTATACGGAACTTAGTTTGTGAGAAAATAGAAGGACAAAACTGACTTGAAACTCACTCCACCATAAATCCTTAACTGCTTTTGGAGTGCTAGAGTAACTGATCCACTGCCCCAATGGTTATCAACTATTTTATTAAGTTGCCTCACAACATATGTAGCATCTGTGAATTTGCAAACATGTTAGAAATAAACATGGTTCCTAGGATAGTTAAAAGAACTATATTAAATTTAATTAAAAAATGAAATACTTACGAATCTCCATATGAGCATATCATGGGTCAGCTCTCTTCTTCGCTTATGTTTTCCTCCTCATTTGAATGTTGCACTAAAGAAGGTGGAACTAAATGAGGTGGAACTGAGATAGATTTAGTTTGTATGTGTCCTAGTTATCCCTCAATATGTTGTTCACGGTTAAAAGAAAGAGGCATGTTTTCATGTTGTCCACTATTGTATAGTTGTTGAAGGTTAGATAAAGAGGAAAGGGAAGGGAACGGGGACGGGGAAAGGGAATAAGCCTACTTTCTTTGTGAAGTTCCACCATGCTTGTGACCTCCATATTTATACTAACAAGTAAAAATGTTAGACAAATATGGAAAAAAATATGAACATGTATTAAGGATAAATAATACATTACAACTATAGTTAAACTAAAATACTATCCCTAAAAACATGACACCTTTTTTGTCTTTTTCTTTATCATACTCTCAACACTATTTAATTTAAAATCAACTTCATATACTGTTAAAAAGAAATGACAATTTCTTATTCATTGACTGCAACACCCATTTGCCTTGAAATATAAGATAATGGATCAGAAATCAAAGTTAATGGTTAGACGTTGGCATAAATTAAAGTTAGAGAGTCCTCAGCAAGATCTACCATATTGTACACTATATATATTAATAAAGGGAAATTTTTTCTGGAAATTAAGTATAACAACATTAAAAAATAGATTAAAAAATAATACTAAAAGGAAAAACCCACTACTTGCATGATTCAACTCCTATCGCTAGCACCGAATCCATAATCTCCTACTTTATGCCTTTTTTTTCATTTAAATAAAGTCTTGTGCCAAAAAGTGAAAAAATCATGAATCTTATATTGTCTTTTGTTTTTTCCATGATCTCGTGTTTTTTAATTCCAATTAAAAAAAGTTGATGTGTTTACTTTCCAATGCCAGTAAAAAAAAGTTAAATTGATAAAGTATTAACCCTATAAATTGCTTGACAGCTAAAACCTAGTCTCATTTGCTTTTCGTGAGTAGCTTTGTTTGCTTGCCTTTTATAGATATTATAGTAAATAATGACTTGATAGATGCTTTGTCTAAGAAAACCTTTAAAAACTTCAAATTTTCTATTTTTGCCAAGCTTGGCATTAGATTTGATTTTTTTTTTTTAAGTTTGAAGTCTATCCAATTATTATTCCCTTGTATTTGTTCATTTACCAAAGGCAAACAACAATAACAGATCCATGAAATTTCTAGAAACATTAAAAAAGATGAAAGAAAAAATAAAAGGAAAAGATAAGAGAAAGGACACACAGAATAAATTATCAGGAAAAATGAAAGAGCAAATCAAAATGAAGGAAATCAAAAACTGACCATCCTGGGGAAATGTAATTGATTTAGCTCAAAAGCTAGTTTAGTTGCAGGAGCGTTCTTCCAAATAAGAGATGATGTGATGGAGAGGTAACGAGAAACCCTTATAATTTTGTACTTTGTTTATATTGCAAGAGTGTTCTTCCAAGAGTTTTTTTTTGTTTTTGTTTTTGAAGCTAGAAAACCCGATATAAGAAGACAGTGAAGATAAAACATTACGGGCCTTGTGGCGGTGGGTCAATTCCACTAATCAATAAATAACAAAATTTAAAGTTTTAGTTTTCTTAGTAACAATGATCTCTAATGCATGCTCAATAATGTGAAAAGTAAAATGAAACAAAATAACAAATAAAAGAAAATGAAAGAAAAAAAACATTTTTAATTTTTTTAATATGAATTTTAATGAATTCTTTCATTATGGCTTTTTGTTAATTAGAGAATAATTTGACAAAGTTGTGATTAAGACATGAAAAAATGATTGTGTTTCTATGTTGATTAAAGTAGAACTTGGATGCTTTTAATTATTTATTGGGCTTAAAATAATTAGGATTAAATTAATGATTGATTTATATGAGACTATAAGAAAATTAGGTTTTTTATTAAAAGAAATTAATAAATCAATATCAAAGATAAAATAGTTTACAAAAATTAATAAATCATCATTGGGGATAAAATATTTAAAGTTTAATATTTAAGAAAAAAATAGTTTATAAATAAGCTTTTTGGCCCAAGCATTTTGGACTCTTGGATTCTGATATGGCCTTTGTTAGTTGGCTTAATATTTGATGTTGGGTTAAGATTTAACCCAATCATCTTTTGGCTAAGATTGATAAGGCTTAATGCAATCTATAATTATTTAAGCAAATTTTATTGTATTATCAAAGTTTTTATATTTTATATAAGAATTAGTAAAGTAACAGATACTTTATAATATATAGATAATTAAAAAAATAAATATGACAACTAACAATCTTTTGAATCTATTTAGAAAAATTAAAAATAACATTATTAGTATATTAAAAAGAACTACAAATATATCAGCTAAATTATTATTTATATTTTTCTTTTATTAAATTTTAAAATATAAATAACTAATTTATATTTTTTATACTTTGCATTTATATAAATTTTATAATATACTTAAGAATAAAATATATTATATTTTGGATTTTTTGTTTAAATATATTTTTCAATCTCAATATTTTTATCGAAACCTTACAAAATATCAAGTAGATCTTACAGTTTAGACAAATTATAATATTAGAATTAGTGTTAAAGCTTTTATGATTTTCACCTGCATTAAAAAACACTCAATAAAATGATAATGGAAAAAGTTTGGCACGTGATAAGAAAAAAGCTGGTGGCAACTCCATGTTGTTCAAAACTTGTCTAGCAGTCTAAAAATCCCAAAAATCATAGTCTTCATTATCATCTTCATCTTCATCATCAGCATCAACTTCATCATCATCCTCATCGTCATCATCTTCATCATCTATCTCAAAATCAGATTCTTCGACACCTTCGAAGTTAGATTCACAAATTTTAGTTGGATCTACATTTATCACTGCTCCACATGAATCTTGTAAAGTTGGAATGTTATATTCTTCAATTTCAACCATGTCACTAACTTCTTCTTGTTGATATACTATATTCTTCTAGTGTTCCTCAATTTTTCTTTATGCTTTGTCACATTTTAAACTAGGTTATGATGCATAATACACTTGAATTGCTTGTTGTGCCTAGACAAATGGTTTATATTTCATATATTTTTTTTATTTATTTCAACCAAATTAGACTTCTTATGCATATTCATTCCTTTGACGGGATTGAACCATAGGCACTTAGATAATACAACCTGCATTAATGGTCTTAGGTACTCTTATCTTTATGATTTCATCAAACAACCCATAAAAATCATCTTTTGCACTACCATCATTGGATGACTAAACACACATACACCACTATTCATTAAGGCTTTTCCCATTCGATATTCTTGACTGTAAAAATTATACCAATTTATGAAATATACTGCCAGATCCGTACTCATGAATTTGGACCCTATGACAGATGATAGAGTAATCATTGCTCTTCAACTTGTTCAGGATTACTTTGAACCTAAAGTAACCCACAAATTATAAAGTTAACAATATATATCTTAATTAATGATCTATAAACTATTAATAATTTGATTTTGATCCATAGACAATTTACATATATTTTAAACTATGCTGAAATTCTTCATTGCACATATGGTTAAGCTCATTACGAGGTATTCCATACATTGAAGTTTGAAAACCCTATTAGAAAATATCAGTTATATATTAGAAAATGTTTGATGCATACACAATACATCTATTTGCAAATATAAACTTATTCGAAGTATGATTCCACTTTTGGATAGTTTAGTAAAATATATGTATGGGCTGCCTGCCATTCTTTACCTATTAAATAATGAAACTTGCATGCGTCGCTTGGTCAATCAAGATAATTAAAAATAAGAATGCTTTGTAATGAGGATCAATAGGGCCCTCATCATTTCTTTCTACTCTCTGCCTCTTACACTGCTTATGAGGCTCAAAATAATATGATGCATATGTTGTAACTTCTTTCACAATATTTGCATTACAAATTGAAGCTTCAACGCATGCCTCATTCTTCATTTTTTTCTTTAAATAATATAAGAATCTAGTTGCAACGGAAAGAAGTTTATCAGAACATAATATATAATTAAGTATTTTAAAATGTATCAAAAAAATATTTTACCTCTCGAATGGATACATCTATCAAAATTGGATGAGACCTGCCACTTTAGCCTCATATGGTAAGTGAACTATGTAGACACCTAATTTTGTCTAGGTCACTTTTTTTTTGATAATCCTAAATATTTGAGATTGAAAACTTAACGGCAACCCTCATTGGGAATAATCTTTTTTAAATGAATCAGACATTTTCGAAACCATTTTATTTATAGTCAAATGACCGCAAGTTCAGGTGATAAAAAAAAGAATCACACTTTGATCTCAAATTTTGGATATATAGGACGAATATTTAAGAGAAAAATCATTTTTATCTTTTCTTGTCAAAATTTTGAAAATTTATTTTTGCGAATGATATTGTGGTCAAATTTTCCATTTTTAGGAATTTTCAGATAATTTTTCATTAAACTTTGAAGTTGATCATCGTAGACTTATACAGATACTTGTATGGTATTTATGTCGATATGTACTCTGAAAAATCAAAAATATTCAAAGAAAAATTCCTATAGGTATTTTATACCATAGGAAGTCAGGTTGTCCATTTTTGTGATTAATTTTGAATTTTTCAAAATATTGCGAGTTTTATACTCGTAAAGTTTTTCCTAATAAAATTATTTTGGATTTTGGATTCTTATCTTTACTATTTTGTAAATTAGTATTTTGGATAATAGGTTTTATTAAATTCATTTTTAAATAAATTTTAATGGATTCTTTGAAATTTTCTCGATTCTGAAATACGAACTTTATTTTATCTGTAAAATTTTATGGTGAAATTTTCTCAAGTTTTTAGCTTTAAGATTCTTTAAAAATTTGCATTTAACTACCATTAAATCATTTTTTTCAAATTTATTTTATTTTATAAGTTTTATATTTTTTTTTTCAAAATACAGAGTTTTTTACTTCGTAATTTTTTTGAAAAGATTTTTCTTAGTTTATAATTTTTAAAATTCTTCAAATATTATTATTTAATTCTTATTAAATCAGTTTAGAAAAATTCCTTTTATTTTATTAGTTTTACATTTTTTTAAAATTTTTATATTTTTTGAAATACAAAGTTTTCTACTCTGTAATTTTTTTGGGGTTTTTTTCTTAGTTTATAATTTTTAAATTTATTTAAACATTATTATTTAGTCCATATTAAAAACAGTTTTGAAAAATTCAATTTATGTTATGTGTTTTAGAATTTTTTTGTTACAAAGACACAGAGTTTTCTACTCGTAAATCTTTTTGGTAAGATTTTTTTTGGGTTTACAATTTTTAAAATTCTTAAAATATTATCTTTTTAATTCATATTAAATCAGTTTTGAAAAATACAATTTTTTTATGAGTTTTAGAATTTTTGCTATTGCCAAAATACGGAGTTTCTACTCTGTAAATTTCTTCGGTAGGATTTTTCAGAGTACATAATTTTTAAAATTTTTTAAATATTATTTTTTAATCCCTATTAAATCATTTTATAAAAATTTAATTTATTTTTGAATTTTTCATTTTTCGTATATGATAATTTTTCCTGGTAAGGTTTTTTCTCGTATAATTTTACGAGTTTTAGAGTTACAATCAGTTTTTTTCTTTTCATTATTTCATTTAAAAAAATTTATTTATAATTATCAATTATTTATTATTTATTTTATTATTAATTTTATTTTATTTTAGTTATTAGTTATTTTCTACTAGTCTCATGAAAACTAGTCTAGTTAATTTTCAACTTTTCCCTATGTAATTTGGTTGGTTTCTAATTACTAATTACATGATATTTTCTAAGCAATCATGACAATGTTTTTTTTGAATGACATTTCATTGTTTGTCAAATTAATGCAAATATCACCTTTTTACGCTAATTATGACAAAAATATAATAAAATAAGTAAATTAAAATTTTAGTTCTTCTCTTCTCTTGGAGTTTCGGCCAAGAGGATTTAAGGGATCCTCTTGGCCGGTCCTCCCCCTTTATAAAAGGGGGAGGATGTGTTTTCATAGTTTTGCTAGTTTTCTTGCTTGAAATATATATATATATATATATATATATATATATCACTAAAAAAAATGCAGCTTATTTTAGGTTTCAATTAATTCAAAGTATAATGTTTAATCCTTTAGTTTTTCTTCATCTTCATTCATTTTCTTTTCTTATTTATGATTTAAATCCATCTTAAGGCTCATGGATTTTCATCCATGTTGAAAGGCTAAACATGGTGATTTTGTATATTTTTTATATTTGATTTTTTTTTTAGTTATTTCTTGATTTTTGCTTGTAAAATATGTTGTTGTTGTTGAGATCTTAATTTATTGTACATGTGTGTTGAGGTGTATGTACTTTCCTTTTATATTCATGTGAATATATGATTAATTATATTTATATTTATATTTTGTTTTATTTTTATTTTGGTTTAGTAATGTTTATTTATGTTCATGATTCTAGCATGCTTATGTTTGATTTTTTTTTTGGTTTGGTCGAATTTGATAAGTTCTTTTGATGATGATTTTGTGCATATTTTTTTAATAATTTCATGTTTTTCTTGTTTTTATGTTATTTTATAACATTGGTGAACATAGGGACTAATTTGCAAAAACATCTAAACTCTTTTAGGCTATTTTTTGGTTTGGCCAAAAGCTTCATGGATAACTTGGAAATTGATTTTGTGTATTTTATAACATGTTTTAGGTCATTTTAATACTTTAGGGTCATTTTGTAATTTTAGAAAGTTTAGGGATTAAATTAAAAAATATGAAAATTATGTTTAATGGCTAAAAATGCTTGGTCGAACCTTCTTGCATATTGTTGCCATAATTTTTGTGTTGATTCTTTGCTGGTTTGATGATTTTTAATGATTTTAATGGTATTTTATCATATATGGGGTTAAAATATAATTTTACAAAGTTTAAGGGCTATTTTGTAAATTATAGAAAAAATTTTTTGGGGGCAAGGCGTTTGGCTGAATCTTTTTGATATATTGGTTGTATTTTCAAACATAATTTCATATGATTTTTAAGTTATTTTATTATGCAGGGGCTAAAATGAAAATTTAGAAAAGTGTAGGGACTAAATAGCAAATTTTTATATTTAGGGGGGGAAACAGACATTTTACCGGTTTTAAAGATCTCTATTATTTCTATGACTTGCGTAAGGATATAAAATTTTTTAAAACTTTTCATATTTGTTCAGTCTTTCGAAGGATGCGAAACATAATTTTCAAAAATTTAGGGGCTTGATCGTAAATTTTGCATTTTAAGTCAAATTGAAAATTGTAGCTTTTCCATTTAGACTAAAGTGATCTACTTTTCATCATTTTAGGTCACTTTAAGGTACATTTGGGTTACTGGGATACTTTCATATCAAAAGTATACTCTAAAAGCATTTTGGTATTTTTGCTCACCCAGATGTTTTTACGCCAAATGTGAATATTTTAGGATTGGTTTAGCCTTCTAAGGTTATTTTAAGGACCATTAGGGTTACTAAGATGCTTTCACGTCGAAGGCATGCCTTAGAGGTATTTTGGTAATTTTGCTCACCAAGATGCTTTTACGCCAAAGATGAATATTGTAGGATTGGTTTAGCCTTCTAAGGTCATTTTAAGGTCCATTAGGGTTACCGAGATACTTTCACGTCAGGATTGTTCAATTTGGGGAAAATAAAACCTTTTCAAATAGGAAGTCAGGATTGTTCAATTTCGGGAAAATAAAACCTTTCGTATTCTGCATGGTTCTTTAACGTGATACGATGGAGAATTCGTCTCCACTTGGTTCCCTAGGAGGATACGAATAATTTTGTGATTTCCAAAAGCATTAAAACTTGACTTTCTTAAAATAATAATTTTTTTAATAAAATATTAAGGGAATTATAATTAAACATCAAGTATTGAAACCAAATAAAAATCAACATTTTAGTTAACACGTGATTAATAAGGTACCGATTGTCGAGCATCACGAGAAAGTTGATCTTTACTTATGATTGTAATCGACTCTCAGACCTTTTCATGCGATTTCTGGTGTGAGCGCAAACCTTGTAGTTTGTTTTCATGGGTTTCATAACCCTCGAAAATATAAACTCTGGCATGTGTCCAGTCTCACCTAGCTAAAATAAGACTGGTGGCGACTCTAAAATAAATGGTTGTTTCGTAAGACTATTTACAGAAGTTGAGGGAGCAATTCATCTCGACAACTTAGTCCCTAGGATATGGACCTTTAAAAATAAAAAAATAATTTTATATATAGATATTTATATAGCAATAATGGATACATTTGCCATTTTAAGTCGGGCTAGTCAGGATTCGTATCTGGGCCATGTTGCGACAACTTAGCGACTCCACTGGGGACATCTTAGTGAGTTAGGCCTAAAATTAATTAGGGTTAAATAAATCTTGATTAATTTGGTTTCAATAAATATTTAATTATAATTCCCAAAGAAATTTATTATTATTATTATTATTTTTGCTCGATTTGTCTTTGTGTTTCTTTTGTTTTCTTTGGGATTTAAGATTGGGGTGTTATTAATGTTTTTGGAAAGATTCTTTTATCCTTTCACACTCTGCAATAGCTTTTCTTTTGAATTTTTGAAAGGGTGTAGGTACCTGATATTTTAGGAGGGGTGAAGTAATTGTGCCTTTTGAGGTTTTAGCCTCTGTCTGGGCTAATGAAAAGCCTGTCAGGTGTAGATTCCTATGCCTACCTGAGGTGTTAGCCTCGTTATGGGCATGGAAGATATTCCCACTTGGATTGGACCCTTTCTGACATAAACTTGCGATAGGTAAGGATAGGGTACCTTGTTAGCCTATTCGTGGCTAGAAAAGCGAGTTGAGAATCGATTTAGGGGTTTAACCTAAATTTCATATAGTGAACCTAGTGACCTTCCAGTTTAAATCACACCCTACTTTAAACATCATCGAAATTAGGAACATATGAAGGGATAAATAGATTTTTTATGACAATATTTTTGTTGTATGGTGTTATCTTTTTGTGTTTCGTTATATTGTTGCTTGAATTTATTATCCTTTTTATGGATACTAATCGTTTATTTTTTTCTTCTTTTTGTGTATTTTTCATTTGCATATAGGGACGCTTGCTTTAAATTTGAATTTTAGCTCAATTTACTTTATGTTAGACTTTATAGGTGAATGAGTGTACACAGTGGTTATTTCTAAGATATTCGAGGAAGTCCGTATTAAGTCAAAGTTAAATCAGAAGGAATTGGGGAACTATAAACTGAGAGAATTTATGCTAGAATTACTGAAGATTAGCATTTAGATGTCCAATAGAATAATTTGACAGACTTGGCTAATAGATGGGATGGTTAGAGCAACAGGAGGTAGGCTCAGTTTATTGAAAAGTGAATAACAATAGACAAACAATTGGTCCATGCTTTGATTGAGTTTTGGGATCCTTCCTATAGACGTTTTTAATTTGTTCAGCATGATTTGACCCCTACAATAGAGGAGATTGCATTTGTACTTGGGTTAGGGCCTTTAGAGTCAAGATCCATCTACTATAAGGAATGTAACCCGATGAGTCTCCAAAAGAAGTTAGGATAGATTCTTGATTACCCGCTCTAGTCAACATTTCACCATATCGAGCATAAAGGCAATACGAATGTTATCTTATGGTAGTTTCTGAAAGAATACATCAGAGAGCACTCAGATAGGGAAGAAGCCTTTGATGCTTATGCCCTGGCTATTTATGGATTACTGGCATTTATGGATTTTTGAAAGAATACACCTTTTTGAGTAATTAAAGAGGAATGTTTATCATGCTCCTACTATTCTAGCCGAAATCATCCAAGCGCTTAACACGTGCCGAAAATCAAGCTGAGGCATGTTTTTTGGGGGTGCATTATTACTGTATATTTAAGCTCAGAGCCATTTTTTATGGTGAGCTTGCTACTAAAGTAAAGCCATACTTCTCACATTTCTTTCCTCTACAAGAGTTCATCAAGAAATGTTGACATGATTCAGGATCGAAAAATCAATGGGTAAAAATGCTAAAATTTTGGCTCTTGCAAATATAACCTGGTGAGCTCCTTGGTTTGAGCCTAAACCTTTTCTATACTATACTAATGTGGTCAGTTACTTTTCGTGCCTTTGCTCGATTTATAGGGAGCTGTAGGATATGCGTTACTTTTGGTCTGATGACAATACAGATCATAATAGTTTATTCCTATCACTACCAGGTTGTTTAGCTTAGACTTAGACTATTCTGGAGAAGATTATAGGAGTCTGCTTCAGTGAACAACCTTACGTTAAAGAACAAGGTATGAATCAAGGATAAGTGCTTATGTAGATAAAACTACTCCTGGGTATGATGCCTGGAGACATATTCGAGGATGTAATTTAATTTTCTTAGGTATAGATGGATTTAATCCTAGGGTGTCCATACAACCACAACCTCTAATGCCTTTTGAAGTGGAGTTGATAAAACAAGAAGTCGAGAGAGACTAAAAACGATTGGCCACATAAAACCAAGCTTTTCAGGAAGAAATTATGTACTTGAAGATAAAAATGGAGGCCAAGGAAAAAGACGTCAAGAAGATGGAAGAACAATATAACTTAATGAAAAAAGATTGGATCGAGCAAAATAAAAAAAATAAGACTTGCCGGCATATCCAGGAGTTTGAGCAAATCTTCTAGTAAGACATCAGAAGAGATGCACAAACTTCGATGAGAGCTAAAGGTATGGAAAATTAGGCCTTAAAAGGAGAAGCCAAAGTAGCTGTTTTCGAACAGGAGAGAAAAGCACACACTGACACCTGTGCTTGGTTAAGAAGATCTATAGAAATGAATAAGCAACTCAGGATTACTTTAGGTGCAAAGCAAGAAAGAATGGCCAGATTATTCTAGGAAAGGGAAATTCTTGCTATGAATGTCAAGGAAATAGGACAATTCTTGCTTCAACAACAACATGATATTGATACATGGGCACAAGCTTATCAGGAAATGTACATATCCTAGGATAATAAGCTGTATTGGGTTGAGAATAAGTCTAACAGATGGAAAACCAACTTTTTGGGTCGGTAATTCTACATTGAACACCTTATGTAGCAGATTCACTTGGCAATCATTCAAGCAAGACATATGGTAGAGAAAATCTTTGTTCTAAAAGGTCAAATTAACCCAGTTGGTGAATGTGGTCCTATTGTACTTATGTTTATGGAACAAGTAGAATAACAATATGACTAGATTAGAACTTTCCTTGGATGTAATCCTAACATGATAGATAGTGTGTAACCTTTTGCAAAGTTAATGGAAATTTATGATTTTGAAATCTTTTATTAAAGCAAGCACTCCTATAAGTATATTTATACATTCATATCATGATTCGTATCCTTAACATACACATATAAATTCATTCATTCATTCATTAATAAATTTATAATTTAATAAAATTTGGAATTCTCTTTTTAACGTCTTAAACATTGCTAATCAGAAGAGACCTATTAAACAACAACTTACTCATCGCTATTACACTAGATTTAGAGCAAAAAAAATGGTAGAGGATCAGTTAGCAAGATTGGAAAGACTTGAAGAAAGCCAATGTCAATCCTAAGAGAATATGATCAAAAGGCAAAAAGAAATGCAAGCCCCAATCACCAGGTTGATGGAATTACTGTAGGTAAGAGAGTCGGTGCACTTGCCTGAAATTAGTCCTACTCCTGCAGACTCATCTGGGGGGTCCAACTTGAGACACAACAAACACCTGTACAAGAAACTTAAACCCCGAATATGCCAACTATGCAGCAAAATACCCCCAGAGCTATACTACCTCCAGTGATTGTTATTAATCTTGATACTCTCTCAGAGGGTGTTGATACTAGAGCTGCACGATAGGATATAACAATTCCTGATACTATTGAAGAAGTAGAATGACAATGACAAAAAGCCAAAACTAAAGTAGAGATTGAGAAAAAAAAATTATAGCTTATAGAAATAAGGTTAAAAACCATAAAAAAAAGATGAATTTTGCACTAATGTAGATGTTGAGGATCTTAGTCTAGTTTCCAATTTGATTTTGCCACCGAAGTTTAAAAGACCCAAATTTGAAAAATATAAGGGCACCACTTCTCTATAAGCTCACATCAAGATGTTCATTCGAAAGATGGCAGGCTATTTGCATGATGACAAGCTTCTTATTCACTATTTTTAGGAAAGTTTAACTGGATCAGCATTGAATTAGTATAATAGTTTGACTTGTAGTCAAGTTCAACGCTGGTTGGATTTAGCTAATCCATTCCTACAACATACAAGCATATGGCTGAATGGGTTCCTACATCTCAAGTCTAGCCCCCTTAATCGAGAAAGAAACCACTTTGCTATTTGTAGGCACCTTACGTCCTCCCCATTATGATAAGTCAGTAGAAATGCAACCAAAAATTTCTCTGATCTTGTTATTTTTTAAAAAATGATCAAAGCTACCATAAAGACAAGAAAAATTACGGTAGGAGAACCCTCCATTGCAAAAAAAACTTGACATCCTAAGAAGAAAGAGGAAACTTCATCTACCAATTATGTAAGTCAACCCTTTTGCCAAGAATCATGTCTTTTCTACCAAAATAAAGTCAACAACATCGGAATACCCTATCTCTGAATACACCTTGACCTTTTGCCTCTTCTTAACCACAGAATACTACCCAGAATCGTCCTCAAAACCAAACATAGACCAATCCAAATTAACCTGCCCGAAGAAATAACCTGCCAAGACCTCGTCATGAGCCTCTTCTTTATTATTACAAAAAATATTTGATAAGCTTTTGGAGGCTCAATTAATAGCTTCTCTCTTTGGAAAACCCTATGAGAGTGACTTACCTAGTTGGTATGACCCAAATACCTACTGTGAATACCATGCAGTAGCTGGCCATCTAATTGAAAATTGTATGGCTTTTAAAAATAAGGTCCATGGTCTTCTGGAAAGAGGAGCTTTCAAATTTGATATAGCCCTAAGACCTAACGTAGCAATAAACCCTCTACCTAATCATTTTAAATTGGGAGTCAATGCTTTGATTGCCGAAGAGGAGCATAAGGCAAAAAGGGATATACGAAAGCTTAAGACCTCGATTGAAGAAGTCTGGGCTTCAGATTGAAGGAAGAATCCTTAGTTAGAATCATGAATATATGAGTTACCAATCACACCTAAACCCAAACTTTTGCAAGTTTCATGTTGTTGATGGGACTAGTTTATAAAATTGTTCATATTTTTTGGCCCTAGTTTAGAAACTGATGGATAAAGATGTAGTTGAATTTTATTCAAAAACCCCTTTGACATGAAGAAAAATCAGTTAACATGGTTGATGAAGGGTCATCCAAATTACCTTATGGGATGGGTTATCCATTGGTCATTTACTGTAATTGACTAAAACCCATGCCTCCTGAGAATGAGAATGTTACAAAGCTTATCATTCAAACTCCGACATCTTTTTTGTATAAAGACAACAAGCAAGTACCTTGGAAATATGATGCAGGAGTGACAACTTCAGAAGCTTTGGTAAGTCAATTAGCAGCCATTGATATCACTGGAATCAGCCATATGACTCAAAGTGGATGAGTCTATAACCAAAAAAGTAGTAAAGCTATTGCTAAGCCAAAAACAAAAGGGCAAGTGTCTAGAAAAGTAGTAACTATTAAAGATAGTCCTGTCAAAATTCAAGAATCGATTAAGAAGAAAGATGCTGCTGAACTTTTGAAATTCATAATGCATAGCGAGTACACCATCATGGACCAATTAAAGCATTAGCCAACAAAAATTTCTATGTTGGCATTACTACTTAGCTCGAAAACTCATCGAAATGCATTGTTAAAAATGCTTAATCAAGCTTATGTCTCATAGGACATTTCAATTAACAAGCTTGATCATCTGATAAATAACATCATTGCTGATAATTTTATCTACTTCAACAATGATGAAATTCCCCTAGGTGCAATTACTTCCACGAGAGCTCTGCATATAACTACTAACTGTAATGGGACTATACTGCCTAAAGTATTTATCAATAATGGTTAAGCTCTTAATGTCATGCCATGGGTTACTATCCAAGTTTCCAGTAGACTGCAATCAACTAAGCATAGTCAAATAGCCCTCGACATGAAGTATAGTTTATAGAATTCTTCATATTTTTTGCCCTAGTTCAGAAACTGATGGATAATGATGTAATTGAATTTTATTCAGAAACCCCTCGATAAGAAAAGTCGGTTACATTGGTTGATGAAAGGTCATCCAAATTGCCCTATAGGGTGGGTCATCCATTGATCATTTACTGTAATCGACTAAAACCTATGCCGTCTAATAATAAAAATGTTACAAAGCTTATCATTCAAACTCTAACACCTCTTTTGTATAAAGACAACAAGCAAGTACCTTAGAGATATGATGCAGAAGTGATAACTCCAAAAGCTTTGGTAAGTCAATTAGCAGTCGTTGATGTCACTAGAGTCAGCCATATGACTCGAAGTGGATGAGTTTATAACCCAAAAAGTAGTGAAGCTATTGCTAAGCCAAAAATAAAAGGGCAAGTGTCTGGAAAAGAAGTAACTATTGAAGATAGTCTTGTCGAAATTCAAGAACCGATTAAAGAGAAAGATGTTGCTAAATTTTTTAAATTCATAATGCACAGCGAGTATAGCATCATGGACCAATTAAAGCATCAGCCAGTAAAAATTTCTATGTTGGCATTACTGCTTTGCTCAAAAACTCATCGAAATGCATTGCTAAAAGTGCTTAATTAAGCTTACGTCTTACAGGATGGGATGACTTCCACGAGAGCTCTGTATATAACTACTGACTGCAATAGGACTATACTACCTAAAGTATTTATCAACAATGGTTAAGCTGTCAATGTTATGCCATGGGTTACTGTCCAAGTTTCCAATAAACTACAGTTAGCTCAAGCATAGTCAAATAGTGGACAAAGCTTTTGTTGGGACTAAGAGAGAGATTAAAGGAATTATTTCAGTCCCCTTAATGATTGGTCCATGCCCTTTTGATGTTGAATTTAATGTATTAGATATTGCCCCTACATATAACTGTCTTTTAGGATGACCTTAGATACACTCTACCACTGTTGTACTATCTTTCTTTCATCAAAAAGTCAAGTTTATAATTGATGACAAATTGGTCAGCATATCAAGTGAAGAAGACATAATAGCTATGACTTCAACTAAGTTTCCTTACGTTGAAGTGAATGCTGATAGACAAGAATGCTCATTTGGGGCATTTGAGGTTGTTAATGATACTTTTGCTGCTGAGGGATCTCTAGTTTCAATGCCCTAACTTTCTAAAAACCCTCATATGGGTTTGAAGCTCACGGTGGGAAAAGGTGCTCAGCAAGAAAGGGGCTCAACAAGCATTTACAAGCATTTCAAGTGATTGGTAAAAGAAATCAATATGGATTGGGTTACAATCTTGGAAGAAACTTAAAAAGGAAAATAGAGAAACAAGTTATAGGGAAAGGTTTGAGTTAGGATTTAATTCCATATTCTTCTTTGAAAGAAACTTGTTGCTATGGTGGGACCATTAATTTTGTTGCTCAAGGAAAAAAAGCAAGTGATGATATGACAATGATCGTTCTGAGTCTTGTCAATTTTTAAGTGAACGAAGTTAATTCAGATGATGAAGAGCTGAGAAATGATCATGGGATTCATCCCTACCATACTAGATATGTCCGAACTAATTGGACTATTATTGAAAGAATTGTAGCGTCTAGGACTAATGCAAAGTAATTCCAAGAACTTACCTCGTTATTTTTTGTCCAAAAACATATGAGGATCTTTTTGTAAAAGGCATAAACATGTCATGTCATCATTTTTAGAAATGATATGCATAAAATTTTTGTATGTATTTAGAATTCTCTTACATCTACATTCTCTTTTCCCTTTTCATGCACTCATATATGAATCATCCTATATTTTTTTGTTTGCCCACTTTTGTTTCATTTGCTTTTATAGATCCTTTAAATGAAAGAAGAAATTGATTCTTTTAGAATTCAAAATTTGATTTTGAAAGATCCATCTGCTCGAATGAGGATGACCTTGAAGAAGATTTCAATAATAGCATTTTGCCACCTGACTTATTAAAATTACTTGAGTAGGAGAATAAATGAATAATGCCTCATGAAGAGCCCACAGAGGTTAAATACTTGGAGTATGAGGATGATAAAAAAAAGTCAAAATTAGAACTATTATCATGTCTACAACTAAAATAGAGCTGATAAATATGTTCCATGAGTTTCATGATGCTTTTGCATGGTCATATCAAGATATACTGGTTTAGACCTAGAAATAGTGGTCCATAAGCTACCTCTAAAACTAGAATGCAAGGTGGTTCAGCCGAAATTTAGAAAGATAAAGCTTGAAAAGCTATTGAAAATTAAGGGGGAGATGAAGAAACAATTTGATGCCAGATTTCTTAAAGTGTCAAAATATCCATAATGGGTTGCTAATATTGTCCCGGTTCCCAAGAAAGATAGAAAAATTAGAATGTGTGTAGACTACTGGGATTTGAATCGAGCAAGTCCAAAAGATAATTTTCCTCATATTGATACATTGGTCGATAACACTGTAAAGAATTATCTATTTTCTTTCATGGATGGATTTCCAGGCTATAATCAGATTAGAATGGCCCTTGAAGACATGGAGAAAATAATTTTGTCACTATATAAGGCACCTATTATTTTAGGGCGATGCCATTCAGGCTTAAGAATATAGGGGCAAGTTACCAAAAGGCAATGGTCATTTTATTTCATGACATGATGCATAAAAAAATTAAGGTGTATGTTGATGAATTGATTGTCAAGTCTCTTAAAAAAGAAAGGCACGTTGTGGATTTGTGAAAATTGGTTGAAAGGCTAAGAAAATATAAGCTAAAGTTGAATCTGGCAAAGTGTACTTTTGGTGCAAGATCAGGGAAGCTATTGGGTTTCATCATAAATGAAAAAGGGATTAAGGTTGATCATGATAAGATCAAAGCTATTTAGGAGCTGCCACCTGCTTGCATGCAAAAAGAAGTAAGAAGCTTTCTTGGGAAGTTGAATTACATTACCCATTTTATTTCTCAACTCATGGATAAGCATGATCCAATCTTTCGACTTCTTTGAAAACATAACCCAGGAAAGTGGGATGAAGATTTTGAAAAGATGAAACAATGCTTAGCAAATTCTCCAGTTCTTGTACCTCTGATTTTAGGATGTCCCCTCATATTATACCTTTCAATGTTTGAGTGATCGATAGGATATGTGCTGGGGCAACACAATGAGACTGGTAAGAAAGAAAGGGCAATCTATTACCTCATAAATTGAGAAAATATGTTATGCCCTAGTTTGGACTGCAAAAAGGCTCAGGAAATATATGTTATATCATTTATTGGTTGATCACCAAAATAAATCTAACCAAGTATTTTTTTGAAGCCCCAGCATTGTCTGGAAGACTAGCGAGATGGAAAGTGTTATTATCATAATATGATATAGTTTATGTGAGCCAAAAACTTGTCAAAAAAAGTGCAATTGTCGAATTCTTGGCAAGCTGGGCTTTTAATGATTATTAGCCAATAGATTTTGATTTTTCTGATGAATATTTGATGAATGTTTATATTGAAGAAAAAGGTGACCAAGCAAAGAAAGTATAATAGAAAATGTATTTCGATGGGGCCTTAAATGCTTTGGGTCATGGAATTAGAGTAATTCTCATATTTCCTCAAGAAGATTATTATTCTTTTACAGCTAAATTGGATTTTGATTGCACAAATAATATGGCAGAGTATGAAGCATGTGTTATGGGACTTCATGCAACCATTGAAAGAAATGTGCCAGTATTAAAAGTTTATGGGGATTCATCCTTGGTGATTTATCAATTACAAAAAGAATGTGAAACTCGAGATTTGAGGTTGCCCAATATAAAAAGTTGATTTTTAAATTGTTACAAGAGTTTGAGAAAGTGGATTTTGTTCACTTGCCTCGAGATGAGAATCAGATGGCTAATGCTCTTGCTACTCTTGCCTCGATGTTTAAGGTGAATGAGAATGAAAAAAATGATCTCAATTCATATGAGTTACATAAGTTGCCCATGTATTGTTACAATGTTGAAGCTTAAGTGGATGATCATCCGTGGTATTATGATATTAAAAGGTATCTTAGAAACTAAGAATATCTAAAAATGCCTATGAAAATGATAAAAAAACATTGAGAAGGTTAGTAAGGAACTTAGTTCTAGATGGTAAAATTCATTATAAGAGACACTAAGATCAGACATTATTAAAATGCGTAGATGCTCTTGAAGCATAGAGAATTTTGGAAGAAGTACATGAGGGAGTTTATGGGATTCACACCAATAGGCATAAAATGGCGAGACAAATTATGAGGTTAGGTTACTTTTGGATGACTATGGAGGGAGACTATACTAATTATGCTCGAAAATGTCATAAATGTCAAATTTATGCAAATAAGATTCATGTCTCACCTTCACCATTACATGTCATAACTACTTCATGGCCTTTTTCTATGTGGGACATGGATGTTATTAGGCCAATGACCCCTATAGCTTCAAATCGTCATCATTTTATTTTGGTGGCTATAAACTATTTCACCAAATAAGTCGAAGCAGCTTCTTATGCAAATATGACAAAGTCGACGATGATTAAATTCCTAAAGACTAATATCATTTTCCATTTCAAAATACCTGAGAGGATCATAATTGACAATGCCTCCAATTTGAATAATAAATTGATGATAGAGGTATGTACCCAACTCAAGATTTCTTATCATAATTCAGTGACATACCATCCGATGATAAATGGAGCGATGGAAGTAACCAATAAAAATATTAAGGAGAATATGGCTAAGATAGTGGAGACTTATAAAGATTGGCATGAAAAGCTCCCTTTTACACTTTTAGCATATAGAACTTCAGTGCGAACCTCTACTGGGGCAACCCCTTTATTCACTGGTATGGTACAGAAGCTGTTTTACCAAATGAGGTCAAAATTCTCTCCCTCTGAGTATTGATGGAGACCAAATTGAAGAAAGCTGAGTGGGTCTGAGATCGCTATAAACAATTGAATTTTATCAAAGAGAAAAGACCATGAGCAATTCAGCATGGGTGAAATTTATTAGAAAAGAATAATGAAAGCTTATGATAAGAAATTCCTTTAAAGATAATTTCATGAAAGGGAGCTAGTATTAAAGAAAATCTTTCCTAGCCAAAGAGATTCACGTGGTAAATGGGCTCCAAATTAGAAAGGACCTTATGTGGTTCAAAAAGCACTTTCTGGTGGGGTATTAATTCTGCAAGGAATGGATGGACACACTTTACCACTACAGCAAAGTGGGGCTATAGTGGCATTTTATCATGGCACTTTTTTTAAAAATGCCATTATAATATATGTTAAAAAAAAACACATTTAGCGACGTTTTAAATTCAAACGTCGCTATTTAGTAGTTTTAATGCCATTTTTAATAGTAAACACCGCTAATTGCTATTTATAAATTCGCTGTATTTTTTTTTGCACTCAAAATGTCACTGTATTTTTAAACGCCACTAATTATTAATAAAAAAAGTAGGACATTAGCAGCGTTTTTATTTTTAAACACCACTATATTTTTTTAATTAGTGGCGTTTATTTTTGAAATGCCTTTATATATGATAATTTAGTGACGTTTACGATGAACACTATTAATTTATTTTATATAGCGACGTTTATTAAATGAAACGTCGCTAAATATTTTAATTAGTATAGCTTTCTTCCTTTAGCCTTTTTTCTCGTTTTGGCTATTTCTCCAACCTTTTTTCTTTTTTCCTTTGTTTTATATCAACAAATTTTGATTTTTTTTCTCCATCTCTCTTTCATCTCTCTTTCGTTTTCCATCTCTCTTTCATTGTGGCTGGGCTTGATCTTTCTTGACTTCTTTCCCTGTAGCATTAGGGATTTTAAGGTAAAATTGAAGGATTTAGGGATTGTAAAATTGAAGGATGTAACTATTATGAGATGCTTATGGGAAATTCCAAAATAATTTGGATCTATGATGGGGCTTTTCAACTGTTATGTTCCAGAGTATTCATTTGTTAAGCAGCAACTAGTATTTTCTTCTTATCTTTTATTTTGCTTTTATAAATTATAGGAATTTTACCCATATCTATTTTTACGAGGAGAAAATCATAATTTTTGTTACTTATTCTGGTTTTATTTTTTGCCAGACAGCCATCAAAATGTACAAGCTTGTTGGTGAAGAAAGGGTTTTGCTTTGGGCACTTTGTAGTATCTAGTTGTAGGTTCTGTTACTTTTCCTAGCTGCTTATTCATTTGCCAATTTGTTGAGTATATCATTGATTGGTTGTTTTCATAACAAAAATGATTCATTGTTAGTGCGTTCTTCATAAATAGAATGGAAAAGTTGTAACAAGTAGGCTGTTTGGAACTAACAATTTTTTGTGCAAGATGGTTGTTTCCAATTCTTTGAATTGACTACAAGCTAGCTATGACCTCTTCTTCGTGTTCATCCTGGATGAAGTAGTTTTTCTATGTTTCTGCTAGGCATGGCCATGACTAATCATGCAAATATAAAAATACGAAAAATAATCTGATCAATTCAATTAAATATGGCATATTTTTCTAATAAAACTATCTTGAAAGAAAATATTTTATAAGCAGTTGGGTTGCCCTAAAAAGTTACTATCTCCAAACCTGATATTGAATCTGTTGATGGTTGTAGCAGCTCAACAATCCAATCTAGTTTTAGGGTTGAAAATGTTATAGTCCTTTCTGCAAAATATTTTCTCTATATTCTTTTGCAATCTGATTTAGGAATTTCCCCCATCTTGACTTCTCTCTCGTTTTGATTTAGGAATTCTTCTTGCTGATGCTTGCTTGGTTTTGTTGTGGGAAACAAGCTTGAAATTTCTGACATGTGCCTGAAGTTTTCCATTAGTAAAAAAGTGATCTCAGCTTATCAAATAATTTCAACAAGTCTATTTCACCAATAACTCTTTAGCTTTTTCCAATTTCTCTATATTCCCTATTTTTATTTTTTATTTATTTTTTAGGATTGTCTACTTTTAGTTCTCAGGTTTTTATAATTTGATTATGGGGTTTTCAGTGTAGAAATGGCAAAGAAAGCTGAGAATTAGGATTTTTTTTGGCATAATTTTTCTAAAATTTTAATGAAAAACATAATATAATATAAAAATTAAATCCCATAGTGCTAGTATTCTGTGAGCACTGCAAAGATTAGATTTCCTTTCCTATTTTTGATATAATATGTGAAAAAAATGGGCAATGGATATATATATATATTTTAATATTTTACAAGAAACATATAATCTGAACAGTCTCTGCAGTAAATAAGCCAAACCCCTCCTACGATTTGAGGATCAGATCAAAAACTTTACTGTTTAATTTTCTTTTATTTAACCAAATTGCTTCTATAGTTTTAAAATGTTAAAAACAAAGCCTTTGAGTTATTTTTTAAGTAAATTTTTATATTTTGATTTTTATCAAATGAACATCTATTTTAAATATATAATATTAACCTATTTTAATAATTTATTTAAACAAGTTTATAGTTATTTTGGCTTTAAATAAGTTTATAGTAGTTTTTGCCTCCTCTTTCATATAATGTTATAAATTATAGAGTTTCATTGGTAGGACTGAAGCTTATGTCAAATTTAATAGCTTAGCTTATATACTGGTTTTTATCATCAAGAAAGGCATGATACTTTTGCCGCTATTGACAAAAATAATTTCTAATAATGTAAAATACTAATAAAATTATTATATAATCTTTTTCTTCTATTAAAATAAATAATTAAATTAGCCTTTGCAAAATTGCCACATAGCAAACACCTGGAAGCGCACGTTAGCTGGTAGAATACTAAACAATATTGTAAAGTTCATTTTCTTTCATTCTTTTAATAATTTTATGCTACAGTTTAGTTTACCTTCTTCAATGTTAGCTCGTGGTTATGAAAACCCTCATCGTGTCTGTGTCTCCCAATTTCTTGGTAGCTTGCCTTGCTTAGCTCCAATTTACAAAGAGTCTCGAAGTTTCTCCTCTATTTATATTAATCTATTTTTTATTTATTTTGCAGAGAGTATGTATCTTTCATAACAAGTAAAATAAATAAATAGATAAATAAATAAATTTGTTCATTAGAATCACAAGCTAATTTTCTTAGTCATTCAAAGTTTTCATTTAAATACCTGAATTAGACATAAAAATAAAAAAAGAGAAACCCATTTTTGCACTCACCAAATAAGCATCTTTGTAGAGCATTTTGATGGATCGATAATTGAATTTAGCATTTTTTTTAGCATCCTAATTTTAAGGCAGCACAAAGATTCTAACCCGATTCTTACAATTTACTATTATATTAAACTTAAACTTATGCTTTATATTTACTTCCAATTCTTATTTATTTCTAGCGTGACTTGTTCAATTTTCATTTTACTATGTTTTTATATAGATTGGGAGATCATTTTTTATTTCCAAGTTGAAAGATTATCCTTAGTTTCGGTCAGTAGCAATTGCAAAACGAAGATTTGACTTTAAGGTTTGTAACCATCTTGTTAATTTTTGGAGGATTACATCATGGCTTAGGGGATATGTCTATCTCTAGGGCCTTATTTAAGCACAGCACATAACATTTATTGAATCTATACTATTTAGTATGCTTTCTCATAAATTGTTCTTAATGCATGGAATGAGTTAAGAAATATAATGGTATCATGATATTATTAGTTCTTTTTTTTATAAATATAGAATGCTTTAAATAAATTGTTGTATTTGCTAATTTCTTGCTAATTTATTAATTATCATTTCTTTTCACTTTGGCTATATTAAATTATAACTATTTACATAATATTTTTGTATTTAGACTTTCTCAAGTAGGAAATGGATAAGAGTTGGATGCAAAAGTCAAGGCTAAGTCAAGAGTACCTTGATGGAGTACAAAATTTTTTGAACTTTGCTTTTCATTGTGCGAGCGAAGATAATAGGATACTATGTCCTTGTTTGAAGTGTGCTAATATTGATTGGCATATGCGTAAAATTGTCTATGAACATTTAGTTTGTTTTGGATTTCTCCCGGGGTACACACGATGGTATTTTCATAGAGAATCCATACCTTCTAGATCATTTTGTAGAGTTTCTCAAAGTTCCACTTGCAATAGTCAACATCAGTCTATTACACAAGATGACATAAAAGGCATGTTGCGAGATGCATTTAACATGCATAACCATAATTCCCAAACTGCTACACCAGAAGTTTTGAATTTAATTGAGAACAATGTTAGACTAAATAATTCTGCTGAAATGAGAAGAAAAGTAGGTGATCAAGAGCCCAATGGAGAAGTGACAGAGTTTTATAAGTTGGTTGATGAAATGAATAAAGAACTTTTTGAGGGATCTAAGCATTCAAAATTATCTTTCAGTATTCGTCTTTTTCACTTGAAATGCTTAGGTGGGTGGACAGGAAATTCTTTGACACTATTATTAGAGTTTCTTAAAGAAATGTTTCCTTTGCCAAAATCCCTAAGTCTTGTAAGGATGCTAACAAGATGATAAAAGATTTAGGCCTTAGATATGAGAAAATTCATAGTTCCCAAATGACGGTATGTTATATTGGAGTGATAGAAGAAATCAATAATTTTGTCATATCTGTGGTAAGTCTCGATGGTTGGATGAAAATATAAAAGATAATGTGCCTGAGCTTGAAGGTGAAGTGCATTTAAAAAAGAAGCCTGCAAAAATTTTAGGGTATTTTCCTTTAATTACTAAGACTTCAATGAATTTTCATGTCCTCAAAAACATATGATTCTATGAAATGGCATCATGATGAAAGAACTGATGATGGGTTTATTAAGGCATCTTGCATATTCTCTAGCTTGGAAAACATTTGATAAAAACTTTCCATGCTTTGCTAATGATCCTCGAAATGTGAGGCTTGGACTTGCATCGATGGTTTTAATCCGTTTAAAATGATGAGTACTTCTTATAGTACTTGGCCGGTTGTCTTGGTTCCTTACAATTTGCCTCCATGGATTTGCATGAAACAGTCTTCTTTTATTTTATCTAAGATAATTCATGGAGAGAAAGGTCCAGGAATGATTTTGACATTTACATACAACCTCTTATTAAAGAGTTAAAGCAATTATGGGAAGGGGTTGACATATATGATGCATCAAAAAGAGAGAACTTTCATTTACGTGCAGCTTTATTATGGACCATAAATGATTTACCTGCTTATGCAAATCTATCTAGGTGGAGCACCAAAGGTCATTATGCTTGTCCTTGTTGTGCTATGCAAACGTGTTCGAAGTGGTTATATAATGGGAAAAAATTCTCTTATATGGGACATCGTCGATGGTTAGATAAGGACCATAGATTTTGATTCCAAAAGCATATCTTTGATCGAACAAAAGAGATTAGAAAAGCACCTGTGCTTACTATTGGGTCTGATATCTTGTTTATGTTGAAATATATCAATTTCACTTATGGGAAGACCAATCAGGCAGGTAGCACACAATCAAGAAAAAGAATAAGAAAGGTGTATGAAGGTGATGACATTGATAATCGGAGTGATGAGGAGAAAGATAAAGAAGATGATCCAAATGAGGTAGATTTGTGAAAAAAAAGAAGTATTTTTTTAAGCTACCTTATTGGGAGCATAATTTATTGTGTCATAACCTTGATATGATGCACAGAGAGAAAAATGTTTGTGAAAATATAATTGGGACAATTCTGAACATTGATAGAAAAATAAAAGACAACTTAAAGAGTCAGCTTGACCTAGTTGACATGGGAATTCGCCTTGATTTTCATCCAGAATTACTTCCCAATGGAAGGTTAAGGTTGCCCTCTGCTTGTTTAGGGATGTCCAAAAAGGAAAAAGATGTGTTTTGTAAAATACTGAAAGATATGAAGGTCCTGGATGCGTATGCTTTTAACATTTCAAGATATATGAATCTTAAGGATTGAAAGCTTTCTTCCTTAAAGTCACATGATTATCACATCTTAATGCAAGACTTATTCCCACTCGCTTTACATTGTTCCATGTCAAAGCATGTGATATCCAGTATAATTGGACTTAGTAATGTAATGAAAGCTACTTGTGGCAAAGTTTTATGATCGAAGAGCTTGAAAAACTTCAAGATCAAGCAGCTTTAACTTTATGCCACTTAGAAAAGATTTTTCCTCTATCATTCTTCACCATAATGATGCATTTAGTTGTCCATCTACCTTATGAAGCAAAAGTTAGTTGACCGGTTTATTATCGATGGATGTACCTAATAGAGAGGTAATTTCTTGCTAGTTTATTATACTATTATCTTTAACTTAAAGTTTAAGTGCAAACACTAATATTGTAATATATTATGCTATAGGTTTTTAGGGAAGTTAAAATCCTATTGTCGAAACAAGCACTAACCGAAAGGTTCAATTGTAAAAGGATATTTAGCAGAGGAGTGTATGACATTTTGCGCAAGATATTTGGAAGACGTTGAGACAAGATTTAATAGACCAGCAAGAAATGTTGGGCTCCCGCATAACAACTTAGCTGAAACATACTTATTTAAAAGTTTTAGTCAACCAATTGGCAAAGTTGAAGTGGTAGAGCTAGATGATAAATCTTGGGCACAAGCGCATCGATATGTGCTATTCCACCATGATTCAAAGGAATCACTATGCAAGTAAGTTTTAGTATAATAGTTTTTTAACAAATATATCATGGAAAACTTCTTTTTTTCATAACTTAACACATTTTTTTGTTCATAGTGAGTATAGAAACAACTTGAGAGCTCATCTACGTTCTCGAAGATCACATCTTCGCGAGCTTGACAAGTTATTCATAGAAAATTTTCATAAGTGGTTAAGAGAAATTATGAGTAACACAACTCCTTCCAAATTCATTATGTTAAGTATGTTGTTCTTCATTTTACATTAAAAATGATGTGTTTTCTGTGTTTGGTAATAGGTTTATAGTGAAAAGGATGTTAGTGAAGAAGTAAAGTGTCTTTCAGAAGGACTGAACAAAATAGTAAAAAGATATAGTGCATTCATCATCAATGGATTTAGATTTTATACCAAATCTTGCGAAAGATTTAGGAAAACTCAAAACAGTGGAGTAGTTGTTACTTCTTCAATAACAAGCTATGCTAGTGCTAGGGATAG
>JBBYHM010152312.1:0-34578 GCA_038381775.1 Adansonia rubrostipa
TTTTTTTTTTTAGCAAGGCAAAGAGGGAGGGAAGGACTAGTCTTAACCCCTAAACCAAGATTAATGATTTTTGGTGTTATATATAATTAATCATCTCATTAATTGGTAACAAACCTCTTGATTTAATGATGCATGTAATGACAACAGTTTGGGATTTTATTAAGGACTAAGACTTTTCTTTCATTCCCCCCACAACCTTTTTGTGAGGAACTGCTTATCAATTTCTTTATTTATTGATTGATTGTAGCTTTTAAATGCTATTGACTTTCATCCTCAAACTGAAGAGGTTTACACTTTTCATCACTTTCGAAGAAGAAAAGTCAGTCTTGGGATGAACAAGAGAAAAAGAATAAATTAAATTAAAAAAAAAAAAAAAAACCTAAGGATCACAACTCCCAAATTTCACCAGCAGACAAACAAATCTAATATCCACAATGAGCAAAAAAAATAAAATAAAATAAAATAAACTTAGAGGTTTGAAGAAATCCACTCTCCACCCTGCTGGGATTTGGGACTTGAAACTGGTGTCTCTCTCTGTCACCATGAATCCATGATCTGTTCATAGATTTTGGCGGGAAAGCCGTATCCATGGCTGTGAAGTTCATGGGCCATACTCAGGTAGATTTCAAGACATAAAAAATGAACGTGAGACATTTTTCTTTTGGCACTTGAACCAATGCTATTGGGAGAGTGATTCATAAGCACTAAAAAAAAAAAAAAAGTTATTGAGGGGTAACTTTATGATATAGCAAAATATATATATATATATATAGGAGGACGATATGGTCATGGGAAAGAGACGTTAGACTTTAAAAGAGTGGGAGGTCAGACTCAAGATTTTAACTCTTTTGAGTTTCTGCAAACTCCACAAATAGGTTAAATGGGAAGGAAGCAAAAGCAAAGCGAAAAAAGAATATAAAGAAAAAAGGAAGGGGAAAGTTTGTATAGTGAGGATATTTTCAGTGCCATCAATTCAAATTAATTGTGTTTGGACTGTCATCCATTTTGCGACTCTTTTAGAACCAAAATCCCCTTTCCCTTTGCACAATTTGCACCCACTTTTCCCTTACACGACATGACAATTTTCTCAGCATGCCATAATGTTCCTCATTTTCTATTCTTTTTTCCTTTCCTTTTTTCCCTTTCTTTCTCGAGCAAAAAAAAAAAAAAAAAAGTAAAGGGGAAGCCAAAAAAGCAAAGGGAATTACACTGCAAAACCCATAAAGTCATGAGCTATAAGTTTATATAAACAGAAACGCCTCCCCCCATATCTCTAAATCTCAAGTTGGGAATATATTTTCAATCTAAACAATGATTATGTGTTGTTGCTTCCCACGTTTTCGCTTTATTTTGCATGATTGTAGAGTTGGGTCAGTAAAATAAACAGTATCAATCCATCCTTTTTCTATCAATTTCCAAGCTGAAAAGGTTTCCACGCAAAACGAACACGAAGAGTATAGAAATATAAAGTCATTTGATAAAGTGGGTGAAGACGGCCCTTTCTTCTTTCGCTCTCAATCTTTCAATTTCTGCGATGACAATTGATGCCACATGTCATGACTTTTCTTCCTTTTTTTAATTTCTACCGACATTGCATTAGGTCATGGACCTTCCATTCATGTCGATTATTATTATGAACTTCCCAAGCACAAAATTAATCAAAATATTCCAAGTTTCATTCTTTCCTATAAATAGATACATACATGAATGCATGCTAGAATTAAAATGTGGGTTTAAAACGTCGAATTCTCATGAGATATGGTCTTGATATTTTTCTAAGTAATCAGCTAAAACTATTTAACCATCCCATGCCTTGATTTTTTTTTTTATTTTCTTTTCTTTGAAAACTTTGTGTATGCATTTAAAAACTTTGAAGTGGGCTTTGAGAACCCGTAAGATCAGTGGGCTACGAACCTCAAAAGGAATATATATATATATATATATATATATATATATATATGACTTGCTAAATTATATGCAGGATGCAAGCATGTAACAAATTCAATTCTTAACTTGATATTAGATCTTATAATTTTGAATACTATATACAAAAAACATGAAAATTATATTTGTAAAATACGATTAACGTTTAATACAGGTATCGTAATATAGAAAAGGGGATGTGCATATTAGGTGTTTGAATTTTTCTTATATTACCCTTTTTTTTCTTTTTTTTTTAAGTGAACAATCCACTTACTTTTATTATTTTCTTATATTTTTATTTTAAAATGAAATAATTTTTATTTAATATATTTTATAAATTTATTGTATAATAAATTAATTAGCATATATTTTGTTTTTAATTAAGATGATTAATTAAAAATAAGAAATTACATTTAATACAAAAATATTATTTTTTTAAAAAATTTCATTCTATTTGTTATTTCTAATTCTTTTGGTTTTTATTTTATTAATTTATTTGTTAATATATAATTTTAATAATTTTTAATTATTATTTAACATGAAATGTAATTTTAATATATTTTTTATTATGTAACATAAATATAATTTTTAATTATTTACAATATATAAATATTTTAATTTAGTATCTTCGATGATCATTTTTTCTTCTTACCATATACAAATATATCTCATCACAAAACTATAATATTCAATTTCATCGATATAATAATTATAATAATTAATTACATTGCTATTAGTATTTTTATTCTCATAAAAATTAAACTAATTACTATAATAACTAATTTTTTTTATTATTATTATTTTTAATCTTATTATTTAATAAAAATTTTAACTTTTTATGAAATTAATATTAAATTTCGAATCCATGCAAATAAATATGAGTATGACAGGAGGAGAAGTAACTTTTTTTATTTTTATTTTATGATGGATGGAAATTGAATTGGGTCGATAGACACGTGCAAATGATGGTATTGTCCTGCTAATGATGGATTCCCACCGCTTCTTCCACTGTGTGGGATCCACTCCTATCATGCATATTCTCCTTCACGAAGTCCTCTACCCCCCTTTTTTTTTTTTTCCTTTTTCTGTCTCGGAACCAAAAAAAAAGGTTCTTTTTCTTTGACTCAGCCACACAAACGCACACAAAAAATCGCCTTTGCCATCCAGTTTTATGAATTCCGAAACGAAAAACCTGTCACGCAAACACATTTTTCATAGCTTAGGAAGAAAAATGTTCGCATCTATGAACATTCCCCATGATCAGTTTTGACTGTCCATTCATTTCACAACATGTGTCCTACCTGTATATTAATATTATAAAATTTATATAATATAAATTATTAATATTTAAAATTTATATAAATATAAAAATTATTAAACCTACGGTTAAGCTTATTGGTCGAACGGTTACTCTCGAATAAGACAATGTAATTTTTCTTTCATTTGAAGCCTGCAACTGCAATTACTTGGTCTTTGATCGGTGGGTTGGTGATCCAAAATGTGAAATTCTAGGCAACATTTGTGCTTTTGTTGAATCATTGCAGAAGACCCCATTTCTATTTTACTAGCTGTCATAGTACCTTACCGATTCATTATCAACTATTACTTTAGCATAAAATCCGCTATCCATATGCTTAACTAAGCACTGAAGAAATTCAACATATCGATCTCATTTCTCCCTTCAACATTGGTATGGTGTGTGATTATAATGATAATCGGACAAGATGGAAAACACTGTGATTCTCTCAATCATATATTTACATATATATATATATATATATATAGCGCCATTTACAGCATCTTTCCTTATCATGGTTAAACAATATATTATGAAATACTACTATATCTTTTTTTTTTTCTCAATTTTACTTCCTGATCCTTTGAACCCTTTGTAAAACTAATTTAATTAGTAATTTTTTTCTTAAATAAGAATACGTTTGCAATTTCCAAATATATATGAAAGGTAAGAAAAGTTTAATTTGCCATAAAAGAGACAGATAAAATGTAATTAAACAGCAAACATTCAAGGAATAAGTAGGTAATCAGCCTGATATGCATGTGAATGTGATATATATATATATATATATTGGATAAACAAAATAAAGATAAGGTGCAGAATCATGGCGGCCTAAGTAGGGAGGAGGGGAAAAGATTAAAGAAAAATCCTTTTCTTTAATATTTGTCGTGATTGAAGGAAATGGTGTAATCAGTTGTGGGATCAAATAAAAAAAATAAAAAAAAAAAAGCTTACGTGAGGCCAAAAAATGTATTATGGAGCTCAACTCATAATCTAAGATGTCAACACTGATATGATTATCCCACCCATTGTCGTCAAGCTCGAAGTGACCACTTGGCCAATGGTAGTTAACCTCGAAATCGATCACCTTTTCCAAGTAATCTTTCTCTTTTTAAGATGAGAGGCAGATAAGAAGGGTTTTATTTTCTTTTAATTTTTTTACCAAAGGATCTTTTCATTTGACAGCTTAACAGTTAACTAGTAAAATCCTTGAACAAACTGTTCTTTTCTTTGTCTTTTTTGGGATAGTTATCATTTTTCCCCCCTACATCAACGTTCCCATGATTTTTAATGTTTCACATCCTCACAACTCAAATCTTGCTTCGAGTTTCAGCTTTTTATAACCTTAAAATTTAGAAAGAAAGACCAAAGAAAGCATGTTCAAATCTGTTCTTAAAGCCTTTTATCTATTCTTTCATGAGATCAAAGTTAACTGGTTTTATAATCCAAAACATACTCATGAAGCAAGCATATTCAATTAGTTCATCTAGTTAGAAAGATTAATTTAGTAGGTTTTTTTTTTTTTTTGAATTAATGTTCAAAGATCAAGGTAGTTTGGTTCATATGCGACAACTAAGGTACAATGAAAAAGTTGTAGTAAAAGACATATAATAAAAGTGAGTTCCAAGTCATGAAGATCCATGTGAAGAGCTTAGGATAAAATGAGCTGTTTAGCAAAAGCAACATCTCAAATACTATTGCAGGCAAATTTGTCAAATGTCTGGATCCTCTTGGCAGTGCATGGCCAACTCCAAGGTCGGAAGAGAAAGAGAAAGGTCAGATCTTCCCGGCAACAAAATCTCCAATGTTTGAATATCCTCCTTTTATTTTGATGATGGAAAGGGGGTATTTATGGCAGTGGATTTTGCATGCAAGTGCAATACAGCAATTTTTGTTAGAATTTTGGGATACATTTCACATTTGAAGTTCTTGCTGTTTTCTATTTTGAGAAAATGACATTTTCAGTCCAATTATTTCTTTCCTATGAAAGCTAACCTACGCTATCACAATTTTTTTAATTTTTTAAAGTATATATAACCGACATTTATATTTGATATATATTTGAATATATGTATAAAAATATAATCCAAAAAACCTTTAAAAAATTAAATATATTCATGTTAGACATATTGTATCCAACACCTATACTCTAATTAAGTACAGTTGAAGGTATGTTTTTTTTTTTTTCTCTAACTTATTCTAGAAAAATTACTCTAAAATATATATCCTTATAAAGAGATAAAATTATTGGTCTAAACCTTCCTCTTTTCAACTCCGCAAAATCAGTGCAAAGATATATACTGATCAACTTTATTCATAAAAATCAACGAAAAATTTGCAAATACATGCATTTTAGTCATGCTTTCTTGAAGTTGGTTTCATTTTTTGTCATAGAAAATATTACCCAAAACTTTGAAAAAAGAAACAAAATCATAGAAGGTGGAATTCAGAATCTGTATGTATGAATATTGACTTAACAAAATTGGACTTAAAAACAGGCAGAAAATAACAAGCAAAGCTTCTTGTAAAAAGGATGAGAGTGACCGGTTACTAATAATGGCGCCCTGTCTTTTTTGAATGAAAATAAAAAGGCAAAATCTTCTATTCTTTTTTTATGCCCCTTCTATGCCTCACTGATGAAAAAAGAATGTAATTAATGACCATAGAAGGGAAAAACAAAAGATAAAATATATATATTTTTTACTTTTAAACAGCCTTAATAGTTTTGGTGGTAGTTACTATGAACTTAGACAATTACAACATCAACAAAAGCGGCTGTACTTATTAATTTTTTTTAATACTATAGCAGAGAAGTGTTTGTATAAATGAAGGACATGTGTGGTTTGAGTCACACGTGCTGAACCCTATCAATTGCTTCCAAAGTATCCAGTGATTGTGGTCATAAAATCCAGTTCGTCGTTCAAACCTCATCATACAAAGTGGAACATGCAATTATTATTTACTGCCACAATCATATATATACATAAAAAATAATAATAATAATAATAATAATAATATGTGCATTTGGATGGATTTCTTTGATATGAATATATCAAGACTCGCATGTTGCATGGCAGGTACTAGACCCAAGAGCTACTATTACCCAAAAAAAAAAAGTGGGGTTTGTTGGTTTTAGAAGATTAGAATATAGAATCTGGGAAATTGAGAGCAACAGTTCCCAAAGCAGAGGGCGAGCAAAGAGTCTTTGGGATATATTTGTCATGCACTCAAATATAGAATAATTTTTTTTTATTTTGTTAATGAGTTTTTTTTTTATTATTTTAAATTTTGTTGGTTTGTTTTTTTTTTTTTCAACATTCTCTACCTGCTAAAGATAGATAGACGACGGCCTTCACTATCCCTTTCTTTGTCTCTCATCGTATCCGTATCTTTGAAAGCAAAGGGAGAGTTCCATTTTCAAGTTTTGGGATTGGAGGAATCTTTTTTCATTCCTCTCCCTCAATCGCTTTACACTTAAAAATATATATATATATATATATATGAAATAAAATGAAAAATAAAGTTTGAGAGAGACAGAGAAGCAAGAAAAGAGGCCACCGAAAAGCAAGAACACCTTATCATGAAAGCAAGAAATATCGAAACCCACCCGATCGATTAGACTGGCCAACCCACACGCATTTACAATCTCATGCATTCACCCACACGCTCATAACCCTTAAACTCCTCTCTTTTTTTATTTTTTTTTCAGCTCTTTCGTGTTCTGTTCCCTTTATTCCCCTATTTCAACACTTCTCTTTTTCTCTCTTTTTTTTTTTTTGTTTTTTTTTCTTAAAGAGGGGAAATTATAAGTCAACCTCACCTCATCATTTGGTCTTGGTTCTTCAAAGCACCACCTCATATCCCACTTATCTTTTTTTTTTTTTTTTATTTTCTCTTTGTTTTTGTTTTCTGTCAATCTTCTATATAATTCATCACTCTTCTCCATCATTCACTCCTTCACCATGGGAAACATGAAGGTGCATCAGTTGGCACGTGGATTCTGGGAGCACGAACCATCTCTCTCCCTTGGCTGCAAGCGCTTACGCCCTCTCGCTCCTAAGTTCCAGCATCCCTCCTCTACTGATACCGTCTCTTCTTTCGACCTTAAGAGCTTTATTAGACCTGAGACCGGCCCTAGAAAGCTTGGCCCTTCTGACGAGAAGCGAGATTCTCCTCAGGTACACACACTACACCCCTTCTGTTAATTGCTTGTACCTTTCGATCTTTCATATTCTGTCAACTTGGCTGAATATGACAATAATAGCCCTTGACTAGTTTGGTTTCCGTCTCACTGCCTTATGTTTTCAAACTAATCTATAAATAAACCACCCTGTCAGTGACCTGCATCCGAGTCGGTAAAAATATTTACACGTACAATTATTGAAATGGTCATTTTTTTCCATTGACGATTTGAGGAGAAGGATGAGATTTAGAACTTAATTAAGATCCCCTGATCTTTTAAGACTTGACGTAATTATGAGTTTTAATTTATTAATGGAAACTTAGTCAAGTAAAAAGAGTTTTATGAACCATAAACTTTTACCATGTAGGTGGAAACGCACCCAGGAGGCACGCGGTGGAATCCAACGCAAGAGCAGATAGGAATTCTGGAGATGCTGTATAGAGGTGGGATGCGAACTCCAAATGCACAACAAATAGAACAAATCACTGCGCAGCTGGGAAAATACGGCAAGATAGAAGGCAAAAATGTTTTCTACTGGTTTCAAAATCACAAAGCACGCGAGAGACAAAAGCTGAAGCGCAGCAGCCTTGGGCTTAGCCATTGTCCGAGAAACTCAGCTCCCATTACTACCATAACTTTGGATACTAGGGTATGTCCCTTGATTTAATATATAAGGGTTACTTTTACATTTTTTTCCTCTTTAAACATAAAGGTTATCAGGTTATCATGCATATTCTTATAGGTGGAAATAACAGAAAGATCTGAGGAGGATAGTCCGTATAAGAGGAAGTGCAGGAGCTGGTCATTTGAGTACTTGGAAGAAGAAAGTAGATCGTCATGTAAAGAGGACGAAAACAGAACTCTAGAGCTATTCCCATTGCACCCGGAAGGCAGATGAAGGGGTTTCAGAATAATGAAAAAAAAAAGGGGGAAAGGAAAACCAAAAGTAAAAAACTGCAAGAAAACCAAAAGTCTGTTCCCATTATGATCTGCTTTGATGATGATGTGCTGGCTTTTTCTTTCTTTTCTTCTTTTGTTTCGGGAAAAGAAGAAAGACAAAGTTGTCTCCTTAACTCTACTGCTTATTTATTCCTGACTTAAAACCAAAGCGGAATTTGTGTCACTCTTTATTCGATCTTTCTCTCTCAGCTGGTGTTTTTTTTTTTTCTATCTTTGTGATCCATCCTTTTGACTACTGGGGAAGAAACTCGTTGAAATGAAGCTTTTAGGTTGAAAGCAGTCACCCATGGACGCTGAAGTCCACGCACCTACTTTAAATCATTCATCCCCTTAAGCTACCCTATATCCCCTCCCTTTGAATCTTGGTTTTTATTCGATTTTTTTTTTAATTGAGAAAAACAAAAGTAGGTCGATCGTCTTCAAATAATAAATTAGAATGCACGATGATCTATCTTCTTTGTGATTCCATTTCTCGGGAAGACTTTCTATAAAGTTGCAACCATATCTTTTATCCATCTACTTCGCTATTGGTCAGTTAATTGATGTGATTTTATGTAAGCATTTAAAAGCAAAAGTTAACAGTGTTTTGTGGGCCAGATATTTGATCATTTGGGAGGGAAATTCATGGCAGAAGTATCCCACAGAATGTATTTTGAAATCGAAATGGAGGGTTTTCTCTCGGTAACCGAGAGTGAATCACTGATATCATTCAAAGAGCCTATGAAATATAAAAGAAAAGTGAGTTTTTTTTTTTTATTATTTTTTTTATTTTTGGGCTTTGTTGCAGATAACTTAGGTTTAAGGATGAGGAAAAACTATATTATAAGTCGGATTCACTAGGTTCAATTTTGCATGTTTCTAAAATTCTCATCTATCCGTTTAGGCCTGGCACAAACCTCCGGATGCAAGCTATCCAGGGACACCTCAAATGACCAGCCATAGACAATTCAATATTAATCTGTTTTCATCCCAAGTCCCAACATTTTTTTTAATATTGCATAATTCCTAAACAATCTTCCTACTACCTACATTATTTGGCTGGACTGGACGATAACGTGGAAACTCGAACTTAAAAGGGATCTCGCATATGCATCTTCAAGAGCTCCGGGGTGCCATCAAGCCCCGAATGCCAATATTAACATCTGGAGAACACCTGGCGGAACCAGCTCATGTGACCTTTGACTCACTCTAATTCTGGGTCAGAATTTGTCACGTAGGAGCAGCCACGCCAGCCATGGGATTAGGGGAAGTAAGGCACCTTAGGAGAGGGGACCTACCCCTAAATGGGCCAGCAGCCCAAATCCTGACAAATTACTGAAACGGATCTCATGTTAATATAAACGTACCTTGCTTAATGGCTCCAGAAGAACTTGGGCCCGTGACTTGTACCAGGCATTTTGAAGCCGACGTCGATCGGTCCAATTATTTTGATTATTATAATTAAAAAGAGACATGCGCAGGATAAGTATCGTTGAAATGCAGCTAAAACTAAAAGCACAGAAACCCTTTTTTTCCTTTATTTTTCATTAAAAAAAACTGAAGACAAAAGTAATTGGCTAATTAAAAAAAATAGGAAAACAAAAAGAGACAAAAACATTAAAATTGTCGAAAGAAATTGTGCTTTTATTTATGACGTACAAAATAAAAAACGAAAAACACACCTAGGGAAGAAAATTTTCCTTGTAACCTTCGACGGCTCGCTTGCCACGTGTCATCGAAAAGACCCATTGGACCTGAGTTTGCCACACTCATCGGACCGCTAATTTCATTGCAATCAAAAGATCCGACGGTGGAGATCAGCTTTCCTAAACGAAATAGGGTTTCTTCAAAACCTTCCTACCTATAAAACCGACACAGTTACTTCATTTCCGGTGCGGCGCAGTTCTTTCTGCCCTCCTCTTTTTTATTACTTCATATAAAAAAATCCAAAAAAATTTCCCAAATTCCTAATTTTTTCCGTCGTCGTCGTTGTCTTCCATTCGGTTTTCCTCCGATTCCGACGAATCTATCCCTATTTTATCCCTTCCTCTCCTCTTTTATCCAAAAACCCGGAAAAAAACTTTTTGTTTTTTTAAATTTAGTTCTAAAATCAGTTTTTTTCTCTATAGTTTGGATTGATAAACAAGAGGAGAGGGGAAAAAAAGAAAAAAAAATCCGAAAAAAAGGAGAAGAAACCAAAAAAGGACGATCTAGAATAGTTAGGGTTTGTTGATGGCGCAGATTCAGGTTCAGCATCAGGCGCTGATTCCGGGGCCAAACGGCGTTGCTCCCGGACCCGGAGGACCGCAGTTCATGCCAACTTCGCTCTATGTTGGGGATCTTGATGTTGTCGTTACCGATGAGCAGCTCTTGCAACTTTTTGGCCAGGTAGCTCCGGTCGTCTCTGTTAGAGTTTGTCGGGACTCGGCTACCGGTCGCTCTCTCGGCTATGGCTATGTAAATTATGACGATCCTCGTGATGGTTAGCCTTCTACTTGACTCTAAAAATGTACCTTGTTAAGTAATTTAGTAGTTTAAGTCTGTTTGTTAGCTAGTTTGACTGTTAATTCTTTTGGAATGTGAATATAGATTATTGATTTTTGGGAATCTTTATGAATGTGTGGTTATTTGAAATTTTTTGAGGTATTATAGAATTGTGGATATTAATTAATGTACTTTAATCGGAATGTTATTCTAGCTAATTACTTTACTAATCTAATTTAATCGGAAATTTCACAGTGTCTGTGTAATTTTCATTGATGATGAATTGGTAATGTTTTTACAAAGTGTAAATATTTTGTTAATTTGAAGTATTGACCTTTGATTGTATGTATTGCGTTGGAACTTTTCATAATGCAAAGAATACAAGAATGTATCTTTGCAAAAGATTGGAGTTTTCACAACTTCCCCAAAATTGCCTCATTATCATCCCTAGAGTGGGTTGAACTTCTCTGTTATAAATCAACTCTAAAAGAAAAATGAAGCTTTATGATTCATTTCTTTAAATTTCATGTTTTAGATAATTATCAATTGGGGGTGAATGAATTCTTTCTTTTGAATCTATTAGTGCCTTTTTGTTGTTCTTTTCTGCAGCTGCTAGGGCAATGGATCTGCTGAATTTCACTCCACTGAATAACAAGCCCATTCGCATCATGTATTCCCAGCGTGACCCTAGTCTTCGTAAGAGTGGCACTGCAAACATATTTATCAAGGTATTAATCCCCTTTTAGTCTGTCTGAGTTTTTTTTTTTTTTTTTTCCTCATTTCTTGCTTCATGGTTGTTTGGCTCTATTTTTTTTCCTTGAAATGACAAGTATGGTCATTTGTTTTTTTGTTTCAGTACTGTAACCTGTGTGTTTTGGTGTACCATTTAGAGTTTATTGATATTTTTTAAATATGTTTCATATACTTGTAGCCTATTGTCAAGTTTCTTGATAAATATATATTACACACATGCAACATACCTCCATTACATGCATATATATGTCTATATGCAAATATCAATTTTGAAATTGTATATATTTAATATACAAATTTTTTAAACACCAAATATATAAAATAAATATAAAAATATTTAAATAATTATAGTAAGTTATTATTAATCAGGCTCTTGCTCTTACCTGCTTAAGCTCTGCCCATGCATGCTCTATGTTCATGCCTATATATATATAGTCTTTTCTTAGACTTCCGTCTTTCCATTTGTCGCAGCCATTCACATGCATGCATCATTTCTCCTTATGATATAATTGTCTCCCTATATTTACTTAATCCTTTGATTTTTGTCTTGACTGCAGAATCTGGACAAGTCTGTTGACCACAAAGCATTACATGATACATTTTCTTCATTTGGCAACATTCTTTCTTGCAAGATAGCTATTGATGGTTTTGGACAGTCTAAAGGCTATGGTTTTGTACAATTTGACAATGAGGAATCTGCTCAAAATGCAATTGATAAATTGAATGGAATGTTGATTAATGACAAGCAGGTCTATGTTGGACCTTTCCTTCGTAAGCAGGAAAGAGACGGTGCATTGAGTAAGGCCAAATTCAATAATGTTTATGTGAAAAATCTTTCTGATTCTACAAAAGATGAAGACTTACAAGCAATCTTTGGTGAGTATGGTGAAATTACTAGTGCTGTTGTTATGAGAGATGCTGATGGGAAGTCAAAGGGTTTTGGATTTGTGAACTTTGAAAATGCTGATGATGCAGCTAAAGCTGTTGAAGCTCTTAATGGAAAGAAATTTGAAGAGAAAGAGTGGTATGTTGGAAAAGCCTTGAAAAAGTCTGAAAGAGAGCAGGAGCGAAAAGCCCGATTTGAGCAAATTATGAAGGAAGCCGCAGATAAATTCCAGGGTGCGAACTTATACATTAAAAACTTAGATGATAGTATTGATGATGAAAAATTGAAGGAACTGTTTTCAGAGTTTGGTAACATTACTTCATGTAAGGTTCGTGAAATTCTTCTTGATTGCTTGATAGTTGATGCTAGCTGTTGTCTTCTTGTTTCTCTCGATATTTAAGTTATTGCCCTTTTTTCCGCCAAAATTTTACAGGTTATGCGTGATCCTAGTGGAATTAGTAAGGGCTCTGGGTTTGTGGCCTTTTCAACTCCTGAAGAAGCATCTCGTGCCGTAAGTTGGAATTTGTTTTTATTTGGGTTGGTCATCTAAAATATGAGGTCATAATCTAGTACATATTGATGTGCATCTGCAGCTTGCTGAGATGAATGGTAAAATGGTTGTTAGCAAACCGCTTTATGTTGCACTTGCACAAAGGAAAGAAGAGAGAAGAGCAAGGCTACAGGTAATACGATTGAGGATGTTTTGTTGGCCATCTAGTTTTGGTAAAATTATTATATTTGTGCATAGTTTCATTTGGCTTTTAGCTTGGTCTTGTTTATCAATTTAAGAAAGGGAGATGTGTTTTATACTTATAAAATTTTCAAGTTCGAGTTCTCAATCTTTGAGATTTAAGTGTTTCTTATAATTTTATGAATCAATGTGCATCTCAATTAGTTTTCTCACATTTATCTGTTTCATTTTATTCAGGCTCAGTTTTCTCAAATGAGGCCACTTGCTATTCCCTCTGTTGCTCCTCGTATTCCAATGTACCCTTCTGGTGCTCCAGGTCTTGGCCAACAATTGTTATATGGACAAGCACCTCCAGCAATCATTCCTCCACAAGTAATATATCTTTACTCCCTCTCCATCCTCAGAATTTGACATGCTTGAATTAAATATCTTTACTCTTTGGCCCATCCTTGTAAGTTGACACGCTTGTCCATTTGGATTTTTGGATGATTTCATTTTGTTGAGAAGAATCCCTTCTATTTCTTCCGTATTCTCTCTGAACAACTAGGAATCTTTTAGTACTATTTTGTACCTGTACATTGTCGAGGACATTTGAAATATGAAAATGCTTGTTTCCTTGTGTTATCTATGCTAGGCTGGTTTTGGTTATCAGCAGCAACTGATTCCTGGAATGAGGCCTGGTGGGCCCCCTGTACCAAATTTCTTTGTTCCCATGGTACAGCAAGGTCAGCGACCAGGGGGACGACGAGGAGTAGGTCCAGTGCAACAGACTCAGCAAGCAGTGCCATTGATTCCACAGCAGGTAAGCTGTCTGCATATGAATACGAGCCTGAATTTTATGCTTATGCTTTGGCAGAAGTCTTTTGTCCTAATTCATTCTGCTTGTACCAGATGCTGCCCAGGGGACGTTTCTATCGTTACCCGCCTGGTCGTATCATGCCTGAAGTTCCAATGTCGAGCGGTGCTGGGAGCATGCTTTCTGTTCCATATGACATGGGTGGCATGCCTTTGCGAGATGCTGGTGTTGGACAACCCATGCCAATTCCAGCATTGGCTACGGCTCTTGCGAATGCGACGCCTGAACAGCAAAGAACGGTGAGTTCATTTGTTGTTTTCTTTTATGTTTGGTGGTTTTTTTTTTTTTTTTTGGTTTATTGAGCTTCAAGGTCTTTATATTTTCATTGTGACTGGTAAGCAGCTGCTTGGTGAAAGCTTGTACCCCCTTGTGGAACGGCTGGAGCGTGATTCGGCGGCCAAGGTTACTGGCATGCTTCTGGAGATGGACCAAACTGAGGTTTTGCATCTCCTTGAATCACCAGAAGCTTTGAAGGCTAAAGTAGCAGAGGCCATGGAGGTATTGAGGAGTGTTGCTGCTCAGCAACAGGCCAACAGTCCAGCTGATCAGTTGGCTTTACTATCCCTGAATGATAACCTTGTCTCCTGAGTCCTCAATGACTGGAATGTGGGTCCTAGTATCCTGGTAGAGAAGTTGCTTAGCCCTTTACCAACACTGGGCTATTTTAGTTTATGAGGGTTGAAGTTTGGGAACATTTATGTAAGCTTTGGAGGTTATAGGGATTTTGATACCTACTAGAACATGGTTTGTTTTTGCTTGGCTTTTCTATTTTTTTTATTTACTGGCTTGTCGATAGCCATGAGTTTGTTTAATGTCATCGAAGCTTTCGTTTAGATCAATAATATTAAATTAAAGGTCATAAAAGACTTGAATGGCGCCTGGCGGATGTTTGCTTCTGAATATGTTATGGAGTTTGTAATTGTAGTTGGCGGCATGGGCTAATATGGCTTGGCTTTGTTAGCGCCGACCCCTCTCTGAAAATTACGTAACAAATTTAAAATAATTAAAAAGGAAAAAAGAAAAAGAATTTTCGGCGGATTCCGGACGGTTCAGACATTTGCCCCCCATATGCGAAGCAGGTGTTTCTCGTCTTTCTAGTATGCGAGTTGTACCACATAAGTCTAGCTGAAATTTTCAGCCACGTGTTCAATTGCCTGATCTATCAGCTAACGGAGCGATAACAGCCGAGTCAAAAACTATCGTTTCTCCTCCAGATGCAGTAAAATGCCAAAATCCCTGGAGAAGTCTGTATTACTTCTGGTTCTACCTGCAAATCACAATCTTCTTCAACTGCCAGCTAAGCAAACAATTCGAATCCAACGGCTGACAGGTTAGAAGATCACTAGGTTTTCAACCAATAAAAGCCACGGTAATTTTTTTTTTTCTAGATTCCGTTTCTTACCAGTCCATCAGTCCAGTTGTTCCGCTATCACCGAGTTCACGCATGGCAACCAATGAAACCCTCCACGTCTCCAAAACCCCCCCCCCCCATGTTTCACTCGCGATTCTTATACCATATTTTTGCGATTATATTTAGTTAAATTCAACGAAAATTTGGTGCATACTGCATACACAAAATGTATCAATTAGAAATAAGTTTTTAACGTTGCAATCAAAAGTAGATTGTCAATTTGTTATTCATCTAATTAAATATAATTGCAATATAAATAATTTTAATTGATATAATCCAATTTTCACACTCGAAAACCCACAAACAAAACTTCTAAAACGTTAAAATCAACGAAATAAAAAATTAAAAAAAAATTTGGTAACGAGTGATTTAAAAACATTTTCTAAAAATATATTATAATTATTAATAAATATTTTTAATATAAATAAAATATAAAAAAAAAACTTACCGCACTCCCTAACAAAATTCAAGAAGCGGAAAGGAAAAGGTAAGTAAGGAACACATACACGTGATGACGTGAATTCGATACTTAACGCACTCACTTGCGTTTTACTACAAAAACTCAAAACCCCACCCAAATCAAATTCCCTTCTCCCCGTTTTGTTGTTCTCTATAATCGAATTAGGAAAATCGTTTCTGTTTCTGATTCGACTAAAAAAAATTCCCAAAATGTTCAACAATCAAGATTCGAATCTTCCCTTGGTAGATATAGGAGGAGGAGATTCATCCAGAACGAGGTCCTTGTGTCATCTTCCACCAGGTTGTCGATTTTACCCTTCCGAGGAGGAGCTTCTACACCATTATCTCGTCGGGAAAAACAGCTCTGCCGCAGCCGATCGCCCTGATATGTACGGCTACGATTTGATAAGGGAACTTAATTTTTACGATTACGAGCCGTCAGACTTGCCGGAGGGGGCGTGTTTTGTGTACGGACACCGAGGGAGGAAAAGGCACTGGTTTTGTTATACGGAGAGTAAAGGAGGGAGGAGAAGTATAAGAAGGGCAAGGCGAGGGTTTTGGAGGAAATGGAAAGTTAGGGATGTGTTTGATGGAGGAAATGTAGCGTTGGGAACTAGAACTAAATTTGTATTTTATGAGGTTAATTCAGATAAGGCAGCAGTTAGAACTCCTTGGATTATGTATGAATATGCACTCCTTCACCATGTCAAGGTAAGAAAAAAAAAAGTTCCTTTATTTTGTTCAATTTTCCTTTTTTATAAAAGTTTCTATGGGGTAATGTTGAGGAATTACCATTTTTGCTATTGCTGTTTGGTTGGTAGTGGTAAATTGGAACTGACAAATTTTGTATTTATTGCAGATTTAATTGTGTCCTCTCCAGTCTCCAACAAAACAATCTCCCCTTTTTTTTTTTTTAGTTTGTTATTAATGTTCCTCTCTTTAATTGAGTGTGACTTTTTTCTCTAGATATTTGCTTGGGGCCAAAAGGATTTTTCAAAAATAACTTGAAGTTTTCCACAATTTCAGTGGGTTAATTGTGCCCCCACATGTTTGTATATGGCTTCGCTTGGTTTTTGGAAGGATGTATTTTTTTTTCCCCTAAAATGCTTAGATGATGCATGGCTATTGATTATATTGAACATAATCTTGGTCTTTTGCTCAGTTGGTGAGGCAAATATATGCAAAATGATTTGTTTTTTTGAAGAGCCGCATCAAAATTATTTGATTATTGTTTTTACTTTGTCAATTGGAGAAAATTTTACCTATGTATAGGGAGTATTCTAAGTTCTCAATAACCTCAATAAAGTAAATTTCTGCCCCAAATATTGTAGTGAAATCTTAATAAGTTCCAACTTTTATGCGCATACTCTTTCGAAAATATGAACTTTGATGTAATTATTTCTGCTTGTTTATGAGATATATTATGCCAAACATGTGAACAGATGTTTAGATTAGTTTCAAAGGTGGGGTAAGGGTCTGGGGCTGTTACTTCCAAGAAAGTGATGTCTCTACCATCTGCAGGCTTCTTTTGTCCTATGCCGAGTATTCATCAAATCTCATGCGGGAAAGAGTGTATCAGAGAATGTTTTAAGTTGTGCAGAAGAAAGTGTTTCAGCTGTACGCCACATCGGTATTCAGCATGATGGGTTTCTTAGACCTGACATTCATGAAGCTGAAATCAATGGTGATGACTTAACTAAAGAGCTAGATGATCCAATAGCAACTAGACCTTTCTCTGTTGCACGTTCTGAGTTTCCTTCAGGCGTCCCAGCAGACCTGCCCAATGATCTGGTAGCCTAGTTTGAGACTGTCATGGAAGTTATATTACGGCCAATTTCTTGTTCATTTTGTTTATACTTTTATATGGTGCTAGCAGACATGGCTTTTGCATTTTTCTTTTCTAACAAAGTATGCATGTATTTCAAAGCTCAATTGCATATCAAATAACTTCAATTTTTTGCCATGCATCTACTGATAAGCCCTCAGTTCTTTTCAAAACTAAAAATTTGCGAGACTTTTATATGATGTAAGTGTTTTCAAGCTGTCTTGCCAATGGTAATACATATTCAGGATTATGAAGTAATTGTTGCCAACACACTCGTTTCCTTCCTTTTCTTTTCTTTTCTATTCTTTCTTTCTTTCTTTCTCTCTCTCTCTTTTTTTTTTTTTTTTTTAAAGTCATGGTTGAGCATTAAAAAGAAGGGTGCTAATCCAATCTTTTTAGTTCCTCGCATATTACAAGCCAGATAACCCCTGTTTTGCCCATATTTGCTTGTTGCACATCTCTATTGAAATTTTCACCATCTGAAGTCTGAACTCCTCCAATGTTAAGCATGTCTAAACTTTTATTACATGATGCGCTTAATAGATGGTGCATTCTTTCCTCAAATTGAACAAGTTGTCTGTGCAATAACTGCTATGCAGGTGGGATCTCGGCTAACTACTGATAAGTTACAGTCAATTGTAGACGGAGATTTTATAGAGTTGGAAGATCTCAGTTGATGATTGTCCGTGATCCAAACCATAAAGAAAATGGCAGCAGCTGCCTTCAGAAATAGCAAGAGAATGATTTATACATTCAAGAACCTAATAGTGAACTAGAAATTTTCAATTCTGATTAGAGAGAAAACTAATGGCAGAATCACTCACCTCGTAAGGTCATATTTCTTTCCTCTTTTCTGATAAGCCGTTGGACCGATAAGATCCATTAAAGTTTCATTTAATTTATCTGTTAGCTCACCATGCAGGCTGCACACATGCGCGTAATGTCAGGAATTTTGCTTCAGAAGAATTTAAGTTATAGAGAAGCTATGCTTCAGAAGAATCAAATTATCAGGACTTTATCCTTCAGAGGAATTATGTTATCGGGAATATCTGTTACAGAAGAATTAAGTATGTGATACATTGGATGAGTGGGACAAATTTCAACATCAGGTGCTTCACCTGGGCTGCCATGTTCCCTTATTTTTCTAATGATGATTGTGGGTGGAGAAATTTTTGTCCACTCACTTCTCAGGTTCTGTAGCGTGTTTCTTAACTTTCTCGTTGCGAAGGTGCACAAAACTTTTTATAAAATAAAGCAGATTTCCTTGAAGATCTGTATGGCCACGCCTTGGGGAAGACATTCTTTTCTTTAGACTGTAATCTACTTGAACCCACTGCTGTGGTAGATAAAATATACTGTTGGATCTAAATAAATTAGGATGAAACATCTGTTTGAATTGTAGGTGGTTTACTGTTTTTTCCTTGCTGGCATTGGTCGTAGGAAAGGATAAATTGCAAGTGCTTGATTTAAAAGCTAAGTTTCAGCGGCACTGATTCGAGCATCCGTGATGGTTGGTGGCTAGCCAAGGATAATGAAAGGAAAAAAACTTGAAGGTTGAAACCAACGTTTCAACTTCCTTCTAAGCTGTCATCGCTTCCCAGTGCCCACAATCCATTATGTGGTAATCAAAGCCCCCATTGGATTGAAATTTCGTGGCAAGCATCCTCCATTGCCATGTCACTAATCATTATCACTGCATTCAAAACATCCACCGCCTCTTTCATTTGCTAACGTAGGGGTGGGTCACTTAGTCTTTTGTGTTGTTTCCGGAACCAAAAAGAAAAAGGAAAATTGGGTCATATTCACAAGCTTTTTTCGCTTCACTTAATTGATTTGATGAATCAGTCAGTCCCACTACCCACCATTCTGAAAATAGGTTTTAAAGGGATAGATTGTCTAGGGTTTTCAGTCAGATAATTGCTAACAACTACACCTCTGCCCTTAACAGACTAACCTTTCCCTTAAAATTTTATGACCAGTCAGTCATCTTAATTGGACCTATTAATTTTGTATAAGTTATGACATGATATTAAAAAATATAATATAAAATATGATAATATTTTAAAATTTATATAATATAAAATATTAATGAATAAAAATTATATAAATATATAATGTAAACAAAACTTAAATACGTAAATTGTAAGTATAATTCCAAGCAGTTCCTCTCATTTAATTATCTCGTCCCCTTGTTTTTGTTTTATGTTTCCATTCGGAATTAGTGCCTAATGTCCAAACATTTGGTAGTTCTATGTATACGGAATGTGTTGGCGTCATACGTAGGTAGTTGTCTTTTTTTTTTTTTTTTTTATTTTAAGCAAAGGCCACGTTTCTAATATTCGCTTTGGAAGACGGGGAATCATCAATTCTTATCCTTTTAATCAATTTTCAATGAAAGAAAGATAATTACACAATGTGGTTGTGTAATCTGAACCCATATGTCCACAAATGGACGCATTGGTAGGATAAAAAAAAAGAAGGTAAAGCAAAGCAATCACCTTTGGATGGTTTGAAAGAAGAAAGTTAGAAAAACAGTAGAAGCTAAGAGGAAAGGGGCCCCTCATGATTATGATATGAACGGCAAGAGACAAAATAATATTAAACGAAGCTTGAGGGGCCAAGAACCTGCAAAAATACCCACTGGGGGAAAAAGAGGAAGGGGACTTTTGGGGTCATTGTATTCACACCTCTTTTAAGCAAAGCAATGATATGTATATATATATATATATATACATATGTATATATATTCTGTGCATTCAGTGCATCTCTCCATTTGACATATTCCACCTAAAACTATAGGACAAGGAATTCAAGTTAATACCCCCATCTCAAGACAGTGCCTAATTTTATTGTTCTGTATTTGGCTATGACATCCCAAATACCACCTACAAGATTTAATTTTTTAAGATTCATGTGATGGTGAAAACAAAGAAGCAAATTTCCATTTATGGTCACAATTCTCAAAGCAATCAATATTTTTAGGTGTTTAGGAAAAATAAAATAAAATCAAGTCATTCAAGCGGGGTAAATTCCTTATTAAAACTATATACCAAAGCCAGGTTAGTATCTAGTAACAGTAATATTTACATGTCATGATTTTGTATTTGAAAAATGACTAGTCTTTAATTAGGAATTTTATTGGGGTTTTTTATTTGGGGGGGGGGGGGAGGGGGGAGGACGGGTTAAAAAAGAAAAGGTTGCCACGGCTGGCTCCTCATAAAAGGAAAAGGGAGACAAAGAGAGAGGCATGTGGATGGATTAAAGGCCTAAAGGGAGGGGAAGGCAGGCAGGCAGGTACTTGGCGTGAACGAGATGGTAACAAAGCAAACAGAGAGGGTTTAGTGTTTTGTGAGGCTTTTTTTCATAGGGACCGCGTTGGGAGACGGGTCTTAACTCTTAATTATTATCTACATGTATTTTATTTAATTTGTTCATACGTTGCTTTAGAGATAGAGAGATAGAGAGAGAGAGAGAGAGAGGGTGAAGGGCAAAAAAATCTTTACAAAGATCAAAAGATGGAGACATGAAAGCAATTCGGTAAGCGGCCCAACAGGACAGCTTGCCTAGTTATTGTTGCTTGTTTTAAGCATTTTGTTTTTGTTATTGAATTCTTTGTTTGGAAACTGCTCTTATGACCATTACTCTCTTTTCTGTCTCTCTCTTCCTGCAGGGTTATTTGGTAAATTACAGGTTAATCCAGCTCTTTTGTTTCTTGTATAGAGAGTATTTTTCATTTCTCATTTCATTTTACCTTTCAAAGGCCCTCTCTCTTCCTCCCATTGCTCAAGTGTGGGTTTTTTTTTATTTGCTTTGTTCTTTCTCTTTCTTTCCTTGAGAAGGGAGAGGAGAATAGCTTCAAGACAGCTTTTTTATCCTTTTTCTTTGTCTCATCTCTTGTTTTCTTGTTAAGATTTCTTTTAGATCGATCAAGGTCTTTCATTTTCTACTCTTTAGGTGAGCTTTCTGGTTGTGTTTTCATGTTTATTTCTGCTTGATCGGTTCATTGTCAGATGAGATACGGACGATATTCTCTCTGGGGTTTTTTTCCTCGGAATTTTTTGGTTGTTTGGCTTAAAAGAGTGCTTTTTCTTTTCACAGTTATGATTTTTTATGTTTTCCTCCCTTAATTTTCAAAATCTGCATATGCTTTTGAGGTCTTTCCTGTTTGCATTTAAAGTGTGTAGCTTTTTGCTCTGGTTCAACTGGATTTGTTTATATAATTGAGGCCGTCTCTCGTAACAGCTGATTTGTGGAGAGATTGTGCTCATAGTTGCCTTGTTTGACCTTAGATTCTCTATTGCATTTAGCGGTTGTGCTTGATTTAGTTGTTTTCTGTCTTTTTTCTATGCTTTTTTTTTTTTCTGTTGTATGGTGGCTTTGGGGTCGGCTTAGGAAAAGGGGAGGAGGTGCTGACTACTGAGGGAAAATTAGTAGAGAAATAACTACAACTGGAATGCATCTTTCTTGTTTATGAGTCGAGTTCATGTTTCTTTGTATGGTTTTGCCTTTTTGTTCTATATGCCGAAGCATGGAAGCCTTCACCTTATTATATCTATCTGCTTTCGTTTTGGTTTACAGTTGGATATCTGCTGCTAACGGATGCTTATTATTGTTTGATTTTGGTTCCCTTCAAATGATTTATAATTTTCAGATTTAGTTGCTCAATGTCCTTTTGTGGTTCTATGTTTTGCTGACGTAGTTTAGGATGGTGGTTTCAAACTGTCTTGATGTATAGAACTGTCTGACTATCCTGTGTGGATTGAATTTGGGATCACTTTACACTAGGATTGGTAAAGTTATGTGACCTTTACTGCTAGCAGCAGCACATGTGGTGGTCTTTGTTGATGCTATTCTGCACTGGACTAACCTGTCTCATTATTGATTTAGTTGCATTGTCTAAAACCTATACTACTGGTTTGCTGATTGAGTGGCCACTTGGCTTAATTACTTACTGCCTGTTGTTCCCACTAATTACTGCATTTGCTTATATTTTCCGGTTTCTGCCTTCTTCACCCCCATTGTATCCCATTATTACACCATTCGAAAGTGTTAGATTTTAGATGCTGCTGCTTGCCTTCATTTGTCTCTGTATATGTTATTTGTTTCTTCTTTCTTGTTGTAAAGCATGCATATAATTTTGAATCATGCATTATTGAAGGCTTAAAATAACATTTTAATGGTATTGCTATTATTTGCAACAATTGGTTTCTTGATATCTGAGGCAGAAAAATGTGACTATAAGGCAACATAACTCGTACTTGAATTACTCTCGTAATATTAGAAATCTAGAAATAGATTGAAACATCTTTATAATATTTTGTTGTGTAGTTTTATACACAAGTGCTCTGTCTAGTAGCGTATTTAATGCCTGCTTCTCTTTTACTTTGTCTTGTCTTTTGGTGGCTTACAAATTTCTGTTGGAATATTCTTCAGGACTTTACAATAATTTGTACGGAAGTTCATAGAAGCCCTAATGCAGGGCCAAAGGGGTACCGTTGGTTCCTTGCCTGAAACCCTATTTGACCATGGCTCTTCATCAAGTAATGCTAGTATAGACCAGCAGGTTTGCTGGAATAATATAAGAAATCCCATAGAAAACAGATTATCTGATTGTTTGCTGTCAGCTAATGACATGAACGTTGTACATGGGAATTCTTTTGCTCGAGAGGAGCAAGAGCTGGGTCGATGGAGCTTGGGAGAGCCTAGCTCTAGTGGAACACAATGTGAGGTAAGCCCTAATGAGCTGAAAACAGACCACGGATGGTCATCTTCCATGAGTGCTTCTGCAAGTGCTGGTCCCAGGTTGGAAGAGTGGCGGTATGAACAGAACTCTCTATTTGGCCAAAGTTCCAATTCTAACAGAGTTCCCCAGAATATCAATTTAAATGCAAGCTTAGTAGATCATGATGATAATAACTGTCAAGGTACAGAACAGTCTAATCTATATAAGCCTAGTGGATCAGAAAATGATCGGATTTCAGCTGGTAAAAGTCCCGAATCTTTTCTACTTTCTTCTGGAAGTGGTGGGTATGTTATGGATGATAATGATAGCAGACCTGGTTGCCGTTATGAGGGTCGTCGTGCATCCTGCAAAAGAAAGGCTCTTGAAGGTAATGTTGGGCAATCCTCTTCGAATGGAAGTTCTAGTTACTTTGATCATGCTGAAAGTAGTGCATGTCGTGGAGTTTCTGCTAGCTATAATGCAGGAAGCAGTGTGAATTTATCTGTCCCCTCGAGACGGGTGCACCCTCGACTTGGATTAGATGTAGGAGGACCTGCTTCTGACAGCAGTCCTGGATCAATTATTTTACCAACTGCAGAGGGTGCGAACAGGAATCTCCACCTGAGAATAAATTCTTCTAGTATACAAGAACCTATTGCTCCTCAGATTTTTTCTTCGGTTGGTATGGCTAGGCAGTCTATTAGTTTGTCTTCGCAGCCGTCATCAAGACTTCTTCCACCTGATCGCACTCTGGGCATAAGGTCAGCACCAGTGTCAGATAATTCAAGTCCTCAAAACCCAAATGTTGTAATACATGTTCCAACCTTGCCACAAAATGTGCCGCCATTTAGGTGGAATGGAGGTTCTGGCTTAAGAACTGGCAGTTCATCAAGTTCTAATGTATCTGGAGATAGAGATGCTTTACCACATGAGGGACATCAATCAAGAAACATGGCTAGAAACCTAGTAGATCATCCTATGTTTGTTCCTGCACCTGAACTAAGAGCTATGGTTAGAAATCCAACAAATCGAGGATTAAGCACTGGAAATGCTGCTTCCACATATTACAGTGGCTCAAGTTCTGGTACCAATGCATCATCTGCTTCTGCATGGGTTCCTCATCCCAACCCGTCGTCACAATACCCTCGGAGATTTTCAGAACTTGTCCGTCGATCAATGATGTCTTCCCTTGGTGCTGAATCTGGACGACATGGCAATCATTCTTCACTTTCTTCAGGACCTACTACTTATCCAGAAGAGATGCTGCTTTCCTCTGCTGTAGCTAATCAGGGGCACCATCGTCAATACCCTAGGTCAGTGTCGTGGTTGGAGAGACAAGATGCAGGTTTTCTTGGAATTCCTCATTCATTGCGAACTTTAGCTGCTGCAACGGAAGGAAGAAGCAGGCTGGTTGTGTCTGAGGTCTGCCCTAGAACTGCATCCTTTCTGATTTTAATAGTTTTCGCCTTCTCTTTTAAATTCAAACATCTAAAGGAATAATTGTGATTCCCTCAACATTATTAATTGTTTTGCCACCAATCTAACTTTTGCGGTATAGTACATGGTACAGATATAGGAGAAAGTTCTCTTTCCGTGCTTGATTTCCATAGTTGCTTTTGTTTGAAAGACATGCTATTGGGCATTGTTGTCCAAAGTGTTTGCGCTAGTAATATGAAACACTCAAATTCATTTATTGTACTTAAGTCTTTATTTTGATCACACAAAAGTAAAAGCCATTTACCTTGTAAAAGTCTTCTTTCTACCTATGCACAACTTATTTTGAAAGTATTAATTGATCTTTTAGCAAAGAACTGCTTAACTGGATCTGACAGTGTGTTTATGGGGCAGCTTCGAAATGTCTTGGATCTCATGCGTAGGGGTGAGAACTTGCGTTTTGAGGTAACGTTTCTGATATTTTATTGTGTAATTTGATGCAGTTCTGTCTTCATCAATTAAATATGGATGCATGAAAAATTTGCTTCTTTCTTTTATTGTTCATTTGTTGCAATCTTCATATGGGTAACCATTCTTCAAGTTTGAGTGATTATGGGCACAGAGTGGTCTTGTAATGTTAGACAAGTTTTGTTTATGGATATGAATCTACTTAATAAACAAATGACATTTTCTTTCTAATACTGCTTATATGGCTGGATGTTATGATCCTTGATCAATCAGTATTTTTAATACTGCTTGTATGGATGTATTTATGGATATGAATTTACTTACCAAACAAATGACATTTTCTTTCTAATACTGCTTATATGGCAGGATTTTATGATCCTTGATCAATCACTATTTTTTGGGGTAGCTGATATTCATGATCGGCATAGGGATATGCGGCTTGATGTTGATAACATGTCATATGAGGTAGTATCTTTATTCTTTGACATTTATGTCATCTGGTATCCTTTCTAAGCAAAAGTTCTCATAGTGAATTGTTTTGTGGGTAATAGGAGTTACTGGCTCTGGAAGAGCGCATTGGTAACGTAAGCACCGGGTTGAGTGAAGAAACTATATTAAACCGTCTGAAACAACGAAAGTACTTATGTACACCAGGAGCTCAGTTAGAGGCTGAACCATGTTGTATTTGTCAGGTAATGAATTTTATCATCTTTGGTTTCTTTACTGATTCTATGAAACCCCTTAAAATGATTGTTTACAAACATGCAGGAAGAATATAATGATGGAGAAAATCTTGGGACTCTGGAATGTGGCCACAACTTCCATGCTGATTGCATTAAACAATGGTTGATGCACAAAAACTTGTGCCCCATTTGTAAAACGACGGGTCTGATCAAATGAGAGACGACAGTTGTTTTCATGCAGTTAGTTCTTTGCTCGTATCGGAGAAAGTCTGGCATTGAAGTTTGTGGCTTGGCTTTCTGTAATTCATCAGACTTTGATGCCTTCAAATGTGGCATACGACAGCCTTCACAGTTTTCACTCCGAGATAATCCGTTGCAATTCTAACTGAATTGCCAAAAGGCATTTTAACTTCCAATTATGTCAAACAACGCAATATTCTGGGATGACACAAAAAGTTTGAAGCACTGGGAACAGAAAAGCTAGTTTCTAAAGTTTTTCATTTTATCATTGCACTATTAGTCTAATGTATGAATTTTCAGCCCATTGGCGACATAGATATTGAATATCTTTATATTTTGATGTTCTCCCTTTTTCTTTCTTTTTAATTTTTGGGTAAATAAGGGGTTGTTGTCAAGTTCACTGTTCAAAAAGTAGGGAGTGAAGGGACGTTCTGTCAAGGAACGGCTTTAATGGAGTCTCTCAGGTTCTAATATATATTTGAAGAACTTTCAATTATGGAGGCTGGAAACGCGTCTAAAATCATTAATCTCATTGTAATCTAGTTTGATTTTGATCTTCCCCGTTGATTATCTTGCACAATTTGTGATAAGAGAAGTTGTTCGTATGATTGGTTATGACAGCAACTTTCCAACTTGAAAAGAGTAGTTGCTTTGACATTAAAGAAAGTTTGAAAGCAACCGCCATTATTAAACATAAGCCTGCAAACAAGTTCAACCCATACCTTGTGAGAGAGTAGCGTATTGGCAACCAGGACTTGTTGCCATCGTTGGAGAGCAGACTTTTTAAACAATTTGTTCAAAACTCAAAACTGACAAAATGTGCCAAATTAGACACAGAAGAAAGTTGTCAAAATCTGCACTCTCCAATCTTTCATGACAAGCCAAAGCCGTGGAAAAGTAAAGAAGAATCTTTTGCCAGATGCCACGAACAACAGCTACCAGCAAATTCTGAAATACTGGCTTTGTGTCCAGTAAAGAGAGAAAAAGGAAGGGTTAATCTATTCTGTAAATCCTAGAAACCCCATAGTTGATTTTGTTGACATAGCTTGTTTCTGACACGCCACTTAAAAATTAATGGCATCGGGAATTGCAGTATTGGTAAAAGTCTTTTTTAATTAATGCTGTTTTCAGGCCTTAGCTGACGTTTGGTTGGATAGGACAGTGAAGGCTGAAACTTGTCTCTTTGACTTTATCTTTATCTTTTTATTTTTATTTTTTTTCCCTTTGTTGTTGTTTCTTCTTGCTAGCTTGTTTTCAAGGCAAATTACATTAATAACACCGACGTCCCTTGGATACTCCATATTATCATTCCCATCCCCCAAGGACAAGATGTTTCGCAAATATGGTCAAATAAAAATAAAGTATATATTTAATAAATATTTAATTTATAAATTTATATGCCGGTAATAAATAATATCATAATACTTTTTTAATAAATAAATATAAAAATTTAAAATTTTTAAAAAATTAATACAAATTAATTATATTTTTTTAATTTACTACCAAATATATACATCGATATTATATTAAATATAAATTCATAAAAATAATTAAAGTTCGATTATCATATTTTTTTAATAAAATAATTATATTTTTTAACAAGTAGTATCTTATAATTTACTTTTAAATATATACATTGATAATATATTAAATAAAAATTTATAAAAATAATCAAAGTTCGAATATCGTATTACTTGAGGGTATTTGAAATATTATTTTTAAAATATTTTTATATTTAATCAATTATTTTTATTAATTTTTATAACTGCGTCTTTATTTTAAGTAAAAAGAATAATCTTCGTATAATTATTCTATATTTTTTTCCTTCATTGAACACGAAATAAACATTCATTTTATTTGGAAACTAGTTGGATGTTATCATAGTTATGTATGTTTGATGGAATTTAATAATAAAAAAATGATTAATACTTAAAAAAATAAAAAAAATACTCAAAATAGTCAACTTATGTCACATGAATTTTTTCCTCTATAAATAGAATACATTAATTTAATTATGAAACAATGGATCTTTGTCTTAACCTTCGAGGAATTTAAGAATCTAAATTATCAAATTCTATTATTTGCTGTAAACAGACAACCATAAATTAGGTTTAAAAATTTGGCTAAGAATAACAAAAAATTCGATATTAACATTTTAATAATAATAATAATAATAATAATAAAATAAAAACTGGAAAAGGTTCAATTCCCTTTTTTGCATTTCAAAGAATATTTGGTCGTAAAGTTAAAATAAATATAAAAAAAGGACCTAAAAGAAAATAATAAAAATATTGGACCGTCCGTCTAATTAGGGCGGGAGATTAATCAAAATTTGATTAAGCAAGTGCAACCTTAGGGAAAGAAGGAGGCTAAAGCTTTCATACTCTGTTTATTTCAGTAATCATCCATTTACGAAATTTTCATATTAATTTTCCTTTTCGAAAAAGAAAATCAGTTTAAAAAACGAGAAGAACCCAACAAAATCTTGCACAGAAAAAGGTAAAATAAAGGAAAGGAAGGAAGTGAGAAAAAGGAAGAACAACGACTGGATCAGAAACGTTTCTTCTTTTTTGTGCCTGCGTCGATTCGGTTCTAATTAATTTCTTTCTCTGACTAATTTTCATGGCGGATCTGTACGGAGCGGCTCCTTCTTCGAATCCCGAACCCGAAGAAATCTCCACGTTACTTAACCAACTCCTTCACAATTCCTCTTCTTCGTCATCTTCATCTTCTTCCTGCATGCAATTCAAGGCCGAGAACATTCACTCTTTCCCGTCTCAAGTACCGGATTTTACGACGCCGGCAGCTAGCTCCGGCGGGGGGATGGCGATTCCGGTTATGGATCGGTACGGGCTAGGCGGATCGGCTGTTCGGGCCGAGTCAGAGCATCGAGTCAATTTCTCTGATCCTGAAATGTATTTTGGAGCCACTGTTAAAGATAGCGCCGACAATGCGTTATCTTCTGCCGGCGATTTCAGTTATGACAGCGAGGTAAAAGAATTTATAGTAATATTCTTTAATTTTGAAAGATATTTTTCCTTAGAATTACAAAAAAAAGTGAAATCTTAGATTTTTTTTTCCTCCAATTGCGAAAGCTTGGATTAAGATTACTTGTTTAAATCTGGAAGGTCCCGGACGCATCGGAGGTGCCTTCAAATCAAGAACGGCCACGGAGTTCATCGAAGCGAAGCCGAGCAGCTGAAGTCCATAATTTGTCGGAAAAGGTTTGACCTTTTTAACAGTTTTATTTTTAAGAAATTGCAATCTGTAAGAAATTTCATTGTTTTTGTTTTTGATTTGTTTGGCAGAGGAGGAGGAGTAGGATTAATGAGAAAATGAAAGCTTTACAGAATCTAATCCCAAACTCTAACAAGGTGCTTTAAAACTTCGATAACCAAAAAAGCCTTCTTTTCCTTTTTTTTCCCTTCTAATAATTGATTGTGATCTTTTTTTCGAGGGATAGACGGATAAGGCTTCGATGCTTGACGAGGCGATCGAGTATTTGAAGCAGCTTCAGCTTCAAGTACAGGTGAGTGATCTCTTCTGCTTCTGCCATTTTTTTTTCTGGGGTGTATTAGGATGTCGTTATCTCACTGCTTTTGGGCTCTTCTGCTTCCCTGGCATTGTCTACTTTGCTTTCATGCTTGGTCTTGCCACCCGTAACCTCATTACCAGGGTTGGTGGGCATTTCTGCTCAGTTTGCCTTGGTCACAGCGATGGCCTTCTATAGAAAGTCTTTAGCGTTGATGGAAACATCCCTAGAGCTAACATTACATGCTTGACTTATTGGTAGTCACTAGCCACCACATTTTTGAGCTTCACAGCTATAGCAAGAATAACCAACCGCTCCACGAATAACTCTTTAAGTTTCCTAAATCACAGAAAAAATCCATGTGGATTATATTAAAGATTCCAATATGTTGGCATTTAAATGTCATCTCACTGTCTACTTTTGATAATGTGTGTTACCTGAATTTAGGTAGAAGAGGCAGGTATGGTGCTCTATTCAATGACCCTAGGTCAAAGCAGTTTGTGCAATCATATGCTGCTAATCAGTCTGCATTTTTCTATGCTTTTGATCATGCTTTGGAGAAACTTACTGTTTAGGTATCAAGACTAGGAGTGGGAGGAAAGGAGAGGTTAGGCACTGATGTGATGCTTTTAACTTCATACTTAGATTATTTTGTTTCTGATGATGGCCATGAATGTGATCCGAAGAGAAAGGGATTTGTTTTATTTTATATGTCTACATTGTGTGACGATGGTAAGATCAGTTGTTTGATTTGTTGCATATGATGGTGCAGAAGTCTATAAACTTATGTTACTTGGACTTGGTTGTGAGTGTCATATATGGGTATGTGTTTGACACTGGTTTGTTTAATTTTTTTTAGAAGTTTTCCCATGTTCTTGGAGGGTTTTTGGAGAGTCATATCCCCATACCTGTATTCGAATATGTGTCGGACATGGGTGTTGGATACGGGTACTTCAAAAAAAATGAAGAGTCGTAGCAACATTGCCTTAAATAATGTGTAAATGAAATGATAAAAACTGGATTTGTTTTTAAATCTTTAGTTTGAATATGTGGGATGTTATGGTGCACTAAAAACTGAGCTAGAATCGTAAAAAGTTGGTTTGATTTGTTTTCATTGCTGTTGCAGATGTTATCTATGAGAAATGGATTGAGTTTGTACCCAATGTGCCTACCTGGACCACTACAGCCAATGCAAATGCCTCCCACTGGCATGGGATATGACGAGGGACATGGATTCTTCAATCCCAACATAGGAGCAGGCACATTTTCTTCGAATGAAGAAAGCTCGATGAATACACCTTTTAATCTTTCCAATCCATGCACCATCCCGAGTATGCCAGTTGTTGCACCTTCTGTAGCTAATATGTCTAATTTGGAAACTTCAATTTGTTTTGAATCATCTGCCGGGGCACATTATGGATCCTTAAGCCACTCAACATCTTCCAAGGTAATTTTAGCAAGAACATGCAATGAATATGTAAGAAAACTTTAGGGATTAATTCAACGCAAACTTATTTATTTATTCTTGTGTGTGTGTGTGTGTGTGAAGGAAATCTGTAAGGAAGGCAGATCACAACTTCAATTAGAGATGAATCACGCTGGGAATAGCTCTTCATCAGGTGTGTCTTAGCCAAGAAGAAATCCCAAAGAAACAGGATGTATAATAAAACTGAAGTCAAACTGTTCCTCTGGTTCAAACACCATAGAAGCTGCAAATGATATTGAAACTGATAACATTTTACACTTATGCTGGTTATTTATGTTATAATTAAGTTGTAACAGGTTGACACTATGGCATTGATGCCTACCGGCATCCTTTTCATATATATGGGAGGAAAAAAAAAAAACAAAAAAAACCATGTTCAGGCCCTGCAACTGTGCTTATCAATTTTTTTTTTTATATATTTGAGGTTGTCAGGTTTGATTTCTGAACATTAGACTTAAAGAGTTCAGAACTTCACTAGCGAATCATGTTTGTTGGCAACAGTGCTGATCAATCTACCCCTGCTTAAAGTGATAAATACAATTACTATTTCTCTGAGAGTTAAAGGTTTTGGCTGCGTTTCAGTATCTTCTTCTCAATCAAAATTTTCTCCATTTTTTCAAAAGTGTAGAAGTGAGGCAGATTTAGTTAGAATGAGACCTTGAATGGCTAACAAGTAACAGTGTCTTCAAACTTATGTTAATGAAAAAAAGGCATTATCTCAAACCGAGATGGAAGTAGAGGTTGTCCCAGAAGAAAGAGAACAGCAAAAGGGTGGTTAGTTTTGCCGAGCAATGATGGATTGGCAAAGCACTTATATAAATACAAAACTTCCAGCTTTAACTTTGTTTCTTTATCAATCGTTTTCTTCTACGGAATCTTGAAAAAGTTTTGATAAGTTACCCTTGACTAGCTAACTGAAACTTTTGCGTTTTATAAATGATTGTGAGAAGGATACTATCCATACTACAAAGAAGAAGATTAAAATCATTGTATAACTTGATTAATCCACATTATTATTTTTTAAAAAAATAATATTTAATTATTAATTTAAAATTTAAATATTAATATCATTTATCTAATTTAAGACCTCCACTTCTTTTATATTAAAAAAATAATAATAATAATTTGGGGATTTATATTCCTTGAAAAACTCAACAACTTTAATCATGGCTTGTTTGGTAATTAGCATTTTGCTGTTCGATACGTCTGGGTATCTAACATCTTGCTGGCCAAGAGCTTCTTAAGTAGCCCCAAATTTACTTAGATTTAACACATCTGCCATGCCTTTTTTTTTAAAATCAATATTTAGGGTGGCAAAGGGAAAGCTTGTAAATCACCCAATCTAACTCCATTCAAATACTAAAGTATCACTTGTTCTAACTTGAAAACAACCCAAAAATTCTATCTCAAATTGTAAAATAAAGTGTGATAATAAAAATTAATTTGATTTCAAAAAGGTAGTATATTCATCTTAAAACTACTAATTGTCCTATTTCTTTCCTTCTCTCTCAAATAAAAAAAATCAAGGAAATTTTTCAAAGAAACAACCAAAGTTTATCCCTAATAATCAAAATTCAAAATGATATAGAAATATTAGAAATAAATATATAAATAATATAGTATATTAATATAATATTAGTATAAGATTAATAAAATTAATTATAAATAAAATAAATGATATATTAATATTATATACCTACTATTTTCTTAGGGACTATATGCTATATTACTTTTCTTTTATTATTACTATTCTTTGAGCCATGAAAATTGAACTCTTTGAGCATAGAATATATACATAATACATATATCGTTGAATCAAATAATTATATGTATTCAAAAGTCCGAACAATGAGAGAATGAGTTCTCTTTTCCTTGTCAATTAGAGTTAGATCATTATATAAGTGCATTTTGTGAATAAATTTCTAAAGACATCAAATTTAAAAATTTTAATAATTCAAAAAAGGGTTATTCTTAAAAAAATCTGAAAATATATCATCTAAACACCAAATAATAATAATAATAACAATAATAATAATAAGAAGGTGCTTGTAATATTTATTTGACACTAATTCGGTAAGCAAAAAATTTCTTGTGAAAAAAGAATAAAAACATTGTAAAACGTCAGTGTTGTAAATAAAGGGAAAAAGAGGGTGGAATTGCAAAAAGTCTATAATACGCGGGCCCCACTGGAGTTCAGTGAAACAGCTGAACAAGGAGCTTAGCTTTAGTTTTTTGCCTGGAAGCTGAATATCGGCCCAGCATTCATTCATTCATTCGTCTTCTTCACTTTTTTACGCTTTGCCACCTTTTTTTTTTTCACTCTTAAAAGCCAACTTTCTCTCCGGACTATAACTATCTGCAAATCACTCCTCTCTTCAAAAGGAAAAATTGTATGATAAAATTGATGATAAACCCTTTTTTGGGTTCTTTTTAACTCTTTTCCTGGTGGAATATTGATGAGGGGATTTTGGTTGCTGTATTGAAGAAAAATTCAGTTTGGTCATGAAATCCTATAATTCAATGTCTAATAGCTCCAAGATATAGATATGGAGATGGATACAGTAGCCGTAGCAAAGGTGGGTCAAAAGAGAAATAGACAAGGAGGGTTTAAAACTGGAAAGGCTAATGGTTGTTGTGGTGCTGGTGGTGGTGATCAATCGGAGCATGAGATGATACATATTCGGACAGAAAGAGAAAGGAGGAAGAAGATGAGGAACATGTTCACTGGTCTTCAAGCTTTGCTTCCTCAACTTCCTTCTACGGTAATTAACATATATTTCAGATGAAAAAAATTATGGCCGAAGGGAGATGGAATCAAATATCTAAATACATCCAGCTTTCATCACTTGCATGAACGTTTACTCCAAGAAAAAAAAAGAGAACAAATTTTGTTGTTTCGATTATTAAAGATACTATCTAAATTTTATATCTGGGGAAAAGTAATGGCGTTTTATATACTGCATGCCCTTGTCATTATTTCTGGTGTGAACTACCATTAATTCTTTCTAAAAGAAAATTCTGATGAAATTTCTTTTCAATTTTCCTTAAATATTAGCACATTTTCAGTGCATTTGGATTGTTTTTTGTAATATTGTAGCTGATGGCAAACTCGAGATATAAAGAGCAATTTCTGATATGAAAGTAGCTCAGTAAGACCAAGGGGATTATACCTTTCCCTCGACTACTACATGCTGCAAACCTTGGCAGAACAAAAATTTCTCCTTCAGACTTGCATTAATTTTCTTCCGTATGTCTGTTTATAATATTTCCTTCTTCATGCATAGATGTTATTTATTGCTCTCTGAT
>JBBYHM010152639.1:0-36423 GCA_038381775.1 Adansonia rubrostipa
GCATGTATGCACAAAAGGCAAATAAAGGTAGGAAGCAAGTTATCTTTGAACCAGGTGATTGGGTTTGGGTGCATATGTGAAAAGAGAGGTTTCCACAACAAAGAAAGTCAAAACTTCATGCAAGGGGTGATAGACCATTCCAAGTGTTGGCACACATCAATTAAAATGCATACAAGATCGACTTGCCAAGTGAGTATAATATTAGTGCTACTTTTAATGTTTTTGACTTATCTTTTTTTGACTTTGATTCAGATTCGATGATGAATCTTTTGGAAGAGGAAGGGAATGATGTGAGCATAACCATGGTACATTGCAAGAGGAATGGAACCAAAGATGAGCTAGCCATGCCGAATGGATTGGTAACAAGATCAAGAGTTAAGAAGTTTAAAGAAGCACTTCAATCTTACATGGGCAGTATTGTAGATGTCATGGAATCTCAAGAGACAATGAGGACCAATGGCATCATATCTAATCAAATAGAGCTAAATTTGCAAGAAGACTCTAATTCATTTAATTAATTATTTTAAGTTAGAAGAATAACTTTGGGTAGCCTACTACTTGTATTTTGCTTGTGGGCTTTTTTTTAATTCATTATGGGCTTGTTTTGGTGAGATGGGCTTTTATTAGCTTTCAACTCATTTAATTTAGACCTTTAGGCTTAATGGGCTGTAATTTAGAGATGTTAGGCTTGGGCTTTAGTTATCTTGGTGGGAGGCCCATGTTTAGGGGCCTTTTATATCTCTAGGGTTTCTTGTTCTTTTTTCTTTTCAAAGGGTATAAATACCTTATAATAAACATTGTATGGCAGATTTTGTTAATAAAAAATATTGAGTTTTTACTCATCTTAAGGAGGATTGCTTGTCTTCTTCTATTGCATCAAGAATATAAATTCTTATCAAGGTAATTACTTGTGGCGAATTCTATTCTTGTTTTCAAATCAACCTTATCATATGCGTTTCCATTCATATAATTGATTGGGGGTTCATTAGGGTTGCGAATTTCTTCTTGTTCATGTTCTTGTCAAAGTATGTGTTTAAGGGGTTTCGAGTTCTTTAGCCTCGAGGTTTCACATGGGTCATAGAGAGCAAATCTCAGATAAAAAATGAGAATATAGAGATAAAAAATTAGTTTTTAACTTTATACTTTTAAAATTTTGAAATTTATTTTTGTAGATATTATCATGGTCAAATTTCTCATTTTAAAAATTTTTTCGTAAAATTTAAAAAGTTGATCGTCATATATTTTTGCTGTACCTGAGTGGTATTTTTGCTGATATGCACTCTAAAAAATCATAAATATGCAAGGAAAAATTCATATTGACATTTTTTAGCACGAGGTATTAAGGTATAAATTTTAGGACTAAAATTTGAAATTTTCACAGTACTATAGTATCATATTCGTGAAATTTTTAGTAAAAATTGTTTTGGATTTCCAGTCTTCACCTTTATTATTTTTATAAATTAATATTATGATTAATGTGTTGGATAAAATCTATTTTTTTGAAGTTTGAACATATTTTTGGATTTTTTCCTTTTCTAAGATATGGAGTTTCTACTCTATAAATTTTTTTAAGAAGATTTTTTTTGAGTTTATAATTTTTTTTAAAATTCTTCAAATATTATTTTTATTTCATATTATATCAGTTTTTCAAATTTTAGTTTATTTTATGAGTTTTTTTTTTCATTTTTTAGATTTTTTTTGTTTTCAAGATATGGAGTTTTCTACTTCGTAAATTTTTAAATAGGATTTTTTTGAGTTTATAATTTTTAAAATTTTTTAAATATTTTTATTAAATTTATATTAAATCAGTTTTTTAAAATTTAATTTATTTTATGGGTTTTGCATTTTTTTAGATTTTTTTAATTTTTTAGATATAGAGTTTTATACTCCGTTAATTTTTTTATAGGATTTTTTTGAGTTTTTAATTGTTGGAATTCTTTAAATATTGCCGTTTAACTCATAGTAAATTAGTTTTTCAAAATTTAATTTATTTTATGATTTTTATATCTTGAAAATGACAATTTTTATTGGTAAGGATCTTTCTTATAAAATTTTATGAGTTTGGAATTTTAATATATTTTTTTACATTATTATCAATTTTGTTATTAGATTAAATTAAATTGATCATGTGAAATTTTATTTGAAATTCATAACTTTTAATTTTTACAATTTAGTTCTTCCAATTAATTTTTATGATATAATTTTACATATTATATACATATCTTTCATAATTCTCTAGACTTTGATGATGGCATGGCTGACATAATCCACTGAAAGACAAACATAATTTATTTAAATCAAATCAAAATATAAAATATAAAAAAATTATTAAATAAAAGAAAAAGGTAGAAAATCTTAGAAACATATATAATCCATCAGCCAAGGCAACTCTCAATGCCTTGGCCGACTTTTCCTTTCTATGAATTAGGGAAGAAAATTTTTGATTAAAAGAATTTAGGCTTTACGAAGAAAAAAAAAAACAAAATAAAAAACACTAAAAATACATAATTGTAAAATTCTTAAGTTTTGTTTATTTTTTGTTTGAATCTTCTTTTTAATGAGCCAAATGAATATTTGTGCTAGTGAATTTTGGTTCATGTTGAAAGGCTAAGTATGATGACTATGACTAAAGTTTATGGATTTTAGTTGTTTTAGTTAATTTTTATCAAAAATAGTTTGATTTTCTTTGAGATTATTTGCGTTTGTTGAAATGTATATTGTTATTTGCATGTAAACATGTTTGTATAATTTTTCTTAATATTTTCATGTTGTTTCATATCGATTTATTCATTATTTTTCATGATTTTATGCTTATTCATGCTTAGTAAAAAAATTCTAAGATGTATATTTGTTAATATTTATGAAAATAGGTGATGAAAAAAATATTTTTGCTGAAAAAAACATGCTGGCTAAATCATGTAGGAGCTAATTTTTTGATGTTTTGATTTATTTTGCTTATTTTGTAAAGATGGAAATCTTAACAACTAAATTGCAAAGATTGCAAAACTTTTTCTATAGCCATCCAAGCTTGGCTGATTGCTTGTAGGTAGCTTTAGAAATGTTTTTGTGCTTAGTTTAATATATTTGAATGTGTTTTGTACATTTTATACCATTTTTGGGCCATTTTTAATTTAGAAAGTTCAAGAACTATTTGCAAAATGTGAATTTTTTGTGGCCATAAGTGTCTGGCTAAATCATTTTCATGATTTTGTTATGGTTTTTGTGATTTTTCATGATGTATTTTGTGTTAATTTATGATTTTCTATTATGTTGGAGCTTAATTGTAGAAATGAAAAATTGTGTCTAAAGGACATCCATGCTGGGCCAATTGTTTATGTATACTTGTGAAAATGTTTTCATGTTTGTTTTGATATGTATGGACATGTTTTATGCATTTTCCATCATTTTGTGGCCATTTTGTAATTTTAAAAAATTTAAAGACTTATTTGCAAAATTATAAAATCTTTGTTCTAAGGTCGTAGGCACTTGGCTAAATTTATTATATGATCTTTGGTTCGATTTCCATAATTTTTGCAATGAATGTTGTGTTTAATTATGATTTTATTTTGTACAGGGACTAAATTGCAAAGTTAAAAATTTTAAGGACCATTTAGAAAAACTTTGCATTTTAGAGTTAATGTGACATTTTTTATATTTTAAAAATATTTCTAACATTCTTATAGTCCTCCATAGGGGTGTAGAAATTATTAAGACTTTTTGTATTCTTCTAGTTTTTTGTTAAGGTATGAAATGCAACTTTGAAGAGTTCAGGGACCTATTAGTAATTTTTGCATTTTAAGTTGTTTTTGATATTTAAGTTACCCATGGAGGGTATAATTATCATTTCATATCATTCTTTAGCACTTTAGGTTATCAAGATACGTATACGTCGAAGGTACACTTTAAGGGTATTTTAGTAATTATCTTAAAATAAAATCTTTTATAATCACGGGGATACCTATATGTCGAAGATGCATAATAGGGATAGGTTCATGTTTTATAGAGTCATCCAGCCTTTTAGGTTATCAGGATACTTGATGTCAAAAGTTGACCTTCAGGGCATTTTAGTAATTTATGTAAGAACCAAGTCCTACGTGATCACATGGATATTTTTATGTCAAAGGTGTACAATGGGAATAGATTCATTCGTCTATAAAACAATAGAATCTTCTAGGGTACCGGTATACTTGTATGTCAAAGGTATTTCTTAGGAACATTTCATTCATTTATTTTAGAATCGAGTCCTTTAGGGTCACTGGGATACTTTTACCTTAAAAATGTGCTTTAAGGACATGTTGGTCATTAGAATCCTTAGAGTCAAGTTTAGTGTACTTTGTCTAAATCAAGTATTAGGATAATTATTAATATTTATTAATAAAATTGAATTTTTTAAAAAAATTAAGGCAATTTCTTTTATATTAAAATAGTACATAAAGTTTCTCCAAGCATATGAGAAGGGTTCTATGGATTATTTTGATAACGAGATATCTTTTTAAAAATATGAAAATCAGGATTTTCCATAAATTTAAAAAAATAAAACCTTTTGTATTCCACCAGTTCTCTAGTGAGGTATAAAAGATATTTTGATTTTTAAAACCTTTCTTATTCTGCCGACTCTCTAATAGGGTACGACAGAGAATGATAAAAGCTTTCATGTTCTAATGGTTCTATGGAAGGTGCAAAAGATATTTTAATTTTTAAAAATATTAAAAATCTGATTTTTTTTCATTTGAAATAATAAATATGTTTCATAAAATTTTATATCTAAATATGGGAATTATAATTAAATATTGAATATTGAAATTAAATAAAAATAAAAAATTATGCAACAGATAGATTATTAAGATATCGATTATCAGGCATCTCGAGAAAGTCGATCTTTACTTGTGATTGTAACCAACTCAAGGACCATTACATGCGATCTCTGGTATGAGCACAGATGTTGGAGTTTGTTTTTAAGGGTTACATAACCCTCAAAATGCGAAATCTAACAGGTGACTAATCTCACTTGGCCAAAATAAGATTAGAGCTGACTCCAAAAAAATAGTCATTTCATAACGACTATTTAGAGTTAAGTCAAGTGAGTGATTCATCTCAATAACTCAGTCCCTAAACACACAAAATAAAAAATAATAAAATAATAATGATATGGCCCTAAAATATAAAAAAATGAGGACATATAAATATATATAAGAATAAATGGTACATTTGCGATATTAAGTTGGACTGATCAGGATTCGTATCTAGGCCATGTTACGACATACTTCAATATTCAATCTTTATGCATTGGAAAAAGTTGACATAAGCGACAATTAGCTTTCCAGTTCCACTATTTCCATCCAACTCAACAAGTCTTCTCTGCAGATCATCGATTTTGAACCAAATTATCTCATGGGTCAACTCCCATCGAATTGTTTGATTACCTTTCCGAGTTACAAGGGCTTTATTTGGAAAAAAACCAATTTTCTAGCAGTATTCTAACAACTTTACTTCAAGTTTTGAGAATCAATTGGAGAGATTACCAGAAATTGAAAATTTGACCATGCTTCAGGCTTTGCTTTTTGGTGGAAACAACCTCTTAGGTAAGCTAATAGAGATATTATAATTTGAATTTAAAGTGGCCTTTGCTCATTTGAAATCGAGTTTCATGTTATTGATATTGCTAATAGATTCAATTATTTGCTAGGAACATTGTGGATTCACTCTTCCGGCATTGTACCATAATCTCTATACCAAAAAGTTAAGTTTATAATAGATGAGAAGGTGGTCATCTTATCCAAAGAGGATGACATGATTACCATTGACTCCGTCAATGCTCCCTAATCGAGGCAAATACCAAGTCTAAAGAATGTTCATTCAAATTCTTTGAGTTTTTTGATACTGCCTATGTTGCCAAAAGATCCATGATTTTGGGACCATGACTCTCGAAAAACACCCACATGGGCTTGAAATTAAATCTAGAAAAAAGGGCCTAAATAGTAAAACAACTCAAAAAATATCCATAGGACATGATTTAACTAATAACTATGATTAAGAAAAATGACAAGCATGGATAGGGTTCAAGCCTAAATGGTGCTAGAATAAGAGGTTTGGAAATAAAAGCCAAGAGAAAAGGTAGGTTAAATAATAGGGCAGGACTTAGAACAAGGTTCAGCCATCAAGTGCTTATTAGGAGAAATATTCTACCATGAAGGCTTCGTAAATTCAAAATCACAAGAGAAGAAATCAAGAGATGTTATGATCATTATAAATCGAGCTTTTAAGAAATTACTAGTGGCCATCATTAAAAAGGATGGCAAAGACATGAAGACAATCATAGAATCTGCCCTTATCCTTTTGGATTCATCTTAAGGAACTGGACTATTATTGAGAACTCCCCTTATTTGTCTCAACCCAAAAATAATTAAGGATCATTTTGTAATGGGCTTAAAATATTAATCATTATTTTAAGAAATGAAATAGATATTGCATTTTTGTGAACATTCTTTTTTTTCCCTTTTTACCAATACTTTCTTTTTTTTTTCTCATACACATACTTAAATTGCATAATATATACATTTTCATTTGCCCATTCTTTCTTTTTCTTTACCCTTATGGATTGTCTAATGAAAGAACCATAAATGATCTTATAAGTGATTTGGAGGTTGATTTTGAACTATTTGTTTGCTTAAATGAAGCTGATCTCAAAGAAGATGTTGATCATTACACTTTATCTCTTGATCTATTAAAACTAATTGAGCAGGAAGACAAATGAATAACACTCCATAAGGAGCTAATAGAGTTTATAAACTTAGGGATGATAATGACCCAAATGAGATCAGAATAAAGATTGCTATCTTGCCAGCTACTTAGGAAGGATTAGTAAACTTGCTCCATTAATTCAAAAATGTTTTTGCATGGTTATACTGAGATATACTAGGTTGGAGATAGACATAGTGGTCCATAAACTTCCTCTCAAAACTAGAATATATGTTGACTTAACAGAATTTATGAGGAAACAAGCTAGAAATGCATTTGGAGATTAAGGAAAAAGTAAAGTAATAGTTCGATGTCAAATTTCTTAAGGTAGCAAATTGTTCGAAGTATATTGCTAAAATTATCCTAATACTAAAGAAAGAAGGGAAGGTTAAAATGTGCGTAGGTTATAAAGATTTGAATTAGGCTAGCCCAAAGTATTTCCTTCTCACATATCGACTCATTGGATGAGATCAGTATAAAGAATTGCTTGTTTTTCTTTTATGGATCGGTTCTAAGGGTATAATCAAATTAGAATAGAACTAGAGGACATGGAAAATACACATTTTTGTGATGCCGTGTGGCACTTTTTGCCATAAGGTGATGCTACTTAGGCTAAAAAAATGTTGGGGCAACATACTAAAGAGCCATGGTGACTCTATTCCATGATATGATGCACAAGGGGATAGAAATATACATGGACAACATGATTGCTAGGTCACCTCAAGAGGAAGAACATGTTACAGATCTGTGAAAGCTGTTTAGGAGGTTCAAAAAGTATTAGTTAAAGCCTAACTTGGCTAATTGCACATTTGGGGTGAGATTGAGAAATTGTTAGTTGAACTTGATAAAATTAAATCAATTTAGGAGTTGCCACATTCTCACATACAGAAAAAAGTGAAGAGTTTCCTCAAAAGATTGAGCTATATTGCCAGCTTTATTTTTTAGCCCACAGGCAAGTGTCATCGAATTTCTTGAGTTCTTTATAAACATAATTTAAGGGAATGGGATGAAAAGCGTGAAGATGGTTTTAAAAAGGTGAAACATTATTTATCAAAACCATAAGTTTTAGTGTCATCAATTTTGGGACCTCTCCGATACATTTATCTTACAGTGTTTAAAAGGTCTATGGGGTACATGTTGGGGTAGCATGACAAAATTGGAAAAAAAAAGAGAGGGCTATTTATTGCCTTAGTAAAAAGTTTGTGAATTATGATGAAAATTACTCCCAAGTGGAAAAGATATGTTTATGCTTTAGCCTAGAATGCTTGAAGACTTAGACAATATATGCTATACAAAACACTTAGCTGATCATGAAAATGAATCGGATTAAGCACCTTTTCAAAGCACAAGCCTTATCTGGACGTATGACTAAGTGGCAAATGCTATTATCTGAATTTGACATAGTCTGTGTGAAACAAAAAGCTATAAAGTGTTATAGTTGAGTTTTATAGTTAAATGCTTTATGACTATAAACCTTTAGGCTTTTATTTCTTAGATGAAGACGTAATGAATATTTTAGTTGAAGAGAAGAAGGAATAGCCCGATGAGCCAATTTCGAAGATATACCTTATAGGGCCTCAAATGCTTTAAGCATTGTAATTGAAGTAGTTCTAATATATCTGAAAGGAGACTGTTACCCTTCTACCACTAGATTAGATTTTGACTGTATGACTAATGTGGAAAAAAAAAAGGCCAGAGTGTTGAAAGCTTTTGATGACTCCGCTATGGTGATTTATAAACAACATGAGGAATAGGAAACTCAAGATTTAAGGCTATTGCAATATAAGAATTGATTCTAGGAGTATTAGAGGAGTTTAAAAAAGTAGACTTTATTTATCTACCCTAAGATGAGAATCAAATGACTGATGCTTTAGTGACCTTTACCTCGATATTTAAGGTGAACAACGGGAAAGAGGTAGCTCCCTTTCAGATGAGCCTGGTAACTCCCTTTCAGATGAGCTTGTATGAGTCTCTTGTTCATTATCAGATATTGAAGTAGAAGCAGATGGGCTCCCTTGGTGTCATGACACCAAGAGATACCACAAAGATCAAGAGTATCTAGTACATGCCACCAAAAGTAACAAAAAAACCTTAAAGAGATTGGTGATAAGCTTTATCCTAGATGGCAAAATTCTTTACAAGAAAAGCCAATGACCAAACATTATTATGGTGTATGGATGCCGCCAAAGCCTAAAAATTTGGGACGAAGTGCATGAAGGAATTTGTGGAACTCGTGCTAATGGGCATAAGATGGCAAGACATATAATGAGGTCAAGATATTTTTTATATGATCATGGAGGAAGATTGCATTAAATGTGTTTAAGAATTCCATAAATGTTAGATATATATAGACAAGATCATATGCTGTCTTTACACTTACATGTCATGATTGCACCTTGACTGTTCTTGATGTGGGGTATAAACGTCATTGGTCCAATCTTTCCCAAAGCTACTAATTGTCGCCACTTCATCTTGGTGGTAATCAACTACTTTACCAAATGGGTTAAAGCAACCTCATATGCAAATGTAACAAAGATTATAGTGTGCAGATTTGTGAAAAGTAACATCATCTATCGGTATAGGATTTTGGAGATAATAATCTCTAACAATGCTTCTGATGTGAAGATAGAGGATATATGGGCTTAGTTTAAGATCTTGTGCCATAACTTGGTGCCATATCACCTGGTGATGAATAGAGCCATTGAGGCAACCAATAAAAATGTTAATAGACCATGGAGAAGATAGACAAAAGCTATAAGTATTGGCAAATGAACTTTTCTTTTGCTTTTCATGTGTATCAAACTTTGGCTCAAACCTTAATAGGGGCCACACATTACTTATTAGCCTATGATATGGAGGTCGTTCGCCCCATTAAGGTGGAAATTCATTTCCTTTAAGTTTTGATGGAAGCTAAGTTGAAAGAAGCCAAATAGGTTTGAGATCACTATGAACAGATAAATTTCATTAAAATAAATAGATTAAAAAGGATCCATCATAGGTAGATGTATCAAAAGCAAATGATAAGGGCCTACATAAGAGAGTTCATCTAAGATAATTCCATAGGGAAAAATTGGTGCTAAAAAGGATCTTTCCCATCCAATGAGATCCTTAAGGCAAATGGACTCTTAATTGGGAAAGCCTGTACGTAGTCTACGAAGCCTTTTTAAAGGGAATGCTAATTTTAGCAAAAATGGACATAGACATCTTATTAAGTCTCATCAATTTAAATGACATTATAAAATATTATGCCAAAAAGATGGCATCATTCAAAAAAGAAAAAAAGTAAAAAAGAGGAAGAAATTTGGATGAAAATCTAAAATGGAGTTTGAAGGTAAAAAAAAAAAAAAGATGAGAGGAAGAACTTCGAATGAAAAACCAAAAGGGAATTTGAAGGCAAAAAAAAAGATGTAAACCTAAAAAGGCATCCAAAAAACAAAAACAAAATAAAAGATAATAAAATGGGGAAATCTTAAGTTGAAAACCCCCAAAAAATGGCTTGAATAATAGAATTGAGAAACAAAGTGTTGCTGGCCAAAAGGTTAAGAATAGAAAAAGAGGGGCATAGTGTAGTTGGAAGTGTCTTCAAGAGATCATTCTAAACTAGAGCAAACATCCCATTTAGAAAAGACATCTGAAGAATCTAACGGAAGATTTTGTCTATCCAACATTAGGACCATCAACAAATGCCAAGTTTTTTACCTTTTCTACTTTTGATAAAATAAACTGGTGTTGTATTTCCTTTCCTTATTGGAATGCAAAAATTTACCCTTTTATTTGTACCTTTCATTAATTTTTTTTGATTGGCTATTTTGAATTTCCATTAAATGATCGTTAAGAGTTTAAAAGAAAGAATGAAAAGATTTCTTTACATTACTTTGGAATTAGTTCAAATATTGTAAAACTTTTGGCTAAAATTCCAAGCTTTTTAGGTGCTTTAGAGAAGATTAGAAATGGATAATACAATTAAAAGACTTGAGAAAATGGATTCTAGAAACATTTTCTAAAAATACCTTTAATAAAAGAAAAACCAAACTTTTAGGGTCCTAAAAAGTAAACCAAAGATAAGCAACTATCCACCTTACCTAAAAAGAAATTTTCACAATAATTTTTGAAAATACCATCAACTCTAAGGGCAAGATTAAGCTGAAAGTTGTCAAAAGTAGATGGCAGTAAAACCCATAACTCATAAGATGTAATAAAATTGATCATGTGAACCCACTGCATACATTCCACATTCACACTTGTGTAATTTTTAACTCACAGCTCAAAACCAAGTGGAATGTTTTAGAAACGACAACCATTCAAGTATGCTTATTTTTAAAACTGAAAGTTAAGACATGTATCCTTTCAAATGGGTCAAAAATTGAACATTTGACTCTGTCCCAATTAAGTAATCTTTTATGACCTAATGTTTCACCCTAGTCACTTTCTTGATTTAAGATCTTATCCAAGTCATTTTCTAGACTAATAGGTTTCACCTTAATTATATCCTTGATTAATAGGTTATGTTCTAATCACCTCTTTCAAATAATAAGTTTTGCCATAGTCACTTTCTTTGACTAATAGGTTGTGGCCTAGTCATCTCCTTGACTAATAGGTTTCACCCTAGTCACCTTTTTAGACTAATAGGTTTTGCCCTTGTTATCTCTTCAACTAATAGGTTACACCTTAGTTGCTTCTTTTAACTAATAAGTTTTGCCCTAGTCATCTCTTCAACTAATAGTTTTACCCTAGTCACCTAAGTTTTACCCTAGTCCCCTCTTTGACTTGAGGTTTTGCCTGGGTCACCTTTCTAACTAAGGTTTCATCTTGGTCACTTTTTTGACTAATAGGTTATGCCTTACTCATCCTTTTGACTTAAGGTTTCGAATTGGTCACTTTTTTAACTAATAGGTTTCACCCTAGTCATCTCTTCGAGTTAAGTTTCTTCCCTAGTCACCATTCTGACTAATTGGTTTCGCCTTAATCACCTTTTTCTTACTAATAGGTTTCACCCGAGTCCTCTCTTTAACTAAGGTTTTGCCCTAGTCTCCTTTCTGATTTATAGATTTCACCCTAGTCACCTTTTTCTAACTCAAGTTTTTGCCTTGGTCACTTTTCAACTAAGGTTTTGCCTTAGTTGCTTTTTATTAGCCACTAAAACTTTTCCAAAACATTTGTTGATTTTTAAACCATCTTCATTTCAAGTTTTACAGCATGAAAGAAATGGTTTTCTATGGTTTTTCCCTTATTCTTGATTCTTAGTAATGGCCAAAAAGAGATAGTTGTAGACACCTTAATTTCGTTTAGACCCTTTTTCCAACATTCATGAATAGTTGAGATTGAAAATTGGGTAGTTGTCCCAGTGGGAGTCAACTCCCTTCACGTGGACTTGGCCTTTTTAAGACCTATTTAGTGGTGTTAAGATGACCACTTGCATGCATGTTTGAAAAAAATCACAATTTTAAGGTTTTCTAAGAATAAATCCCCAAATAGAAAATTGAATTTGGAGAAAAAATTAATTTTTAATTTTACTTTTTCATGAAATAAGGTTTAATTTTTAATATGTTATCTTCGATTTTATTTTACATTTTTATAAAATTTTTAAGTCCTTTTCATGAAATTCATGAATTAACTATAATACATTTTTTACTGATATATGTATGGTATTTGTATCGATATTTAAAATAGAATTTTGAAGAAAAGTTCCAAATTGATATTTGTACTATGAGATGTCAAATTATTAGATTAATTTCAATTTTTAATGGAACTACAAGTTGTCTACTTGCGAAATTTTTTTTTGTAAACTTGTTCCAGGCTCAGATTTTTTATTTTTATTGCTAAATATTTTGATAAATGCATTTAATTATGTTCATCTTTTTCCCAATTGGGGCCTATTTTAGAATTTTTATTCCCTTATTTTAGTATGAAACTTTCGCTTTTGTAAAGGATTGTCATAAATTTTTTTCAAATTTAGTGTCCTCAACTTTTTCATACTTTCAATTGAATTTTTAGAATTCATCCTCTTCAGATTAAAATCAAGTTTTTGAAGTTTTATTAGGATACAAAATTTTTCTATAAGGATTGTTTTCGTAAATTTTTTATGAATTTAAATGTTAATTTTAATTTTTTTTCTTTCCCCACGTGATATCTTTTTCAATTTATTTTGATTATATCTTTTTAGAATTCAACATATGGATTTTGTTATTATTTATTTTTATTTTTTTATTTTTATGCATGAATATCCTACTTGGGATATAAATGTGTGGAATCTTTCACTACCACCTTTGTGGCATGGAAATCAAATCTTTTGATAAATGGAACTTTGGGAAAACTCTAATAATTTTAATTATTTTGAGATTTTTTTTAGATTTCTTTTCCAATTTTTTCTAATGGGTTTTTACACATTGCTTTCATATATTCAATTTTTCCTTATGGTCTTTGATTGAAATTCCTACATGATTAAATTCCTAGTTAGATTTGTCCTATTTAGGGTTTTAATTCAAATTTTTAACACATGGATTTTAATTTAATTCTTATTCTTTTACACTTTAGTCCTTTCTATTTAATTTCTTCCATTTAATTTTAACTAGAGCTTGTTACATATTGATTTCCTCAACCTATTTTTTTTCCTTGTGGTTCCTCACTTAAACTTTTACAGGACTTAATTCTTAATGGAATTTTGTCACATGTAAAATCTTGATTGAACTAAACTAGTTTCAACTCAATTTTCATTCTTACGATGAAGCAATGTCTGACATTAATTGCAATAAATGGTTTAAAGCAATGAGATTCAAAATAGATGACATGGAAGTAAACCAAGTATGGACTTCGATTTACCCACCTGAAGAGATAAAACCCATAGGGTGAAAATGGGTTTTTAAGAGAAAAACTGATACAGATGGTAACGCACAGATATATAAGGCTAGATTAGTGGCAAAATGTTATAATCAAGTAGAAGGCATTGATTATAAGGAAACCTTTTCACCAGTTGCCATGGTAAAATCCATTCAAAGCATGATTTCTATGGCTGCATATCACAATTATGAGATATGGTGGATGGATGTAAAAATTGTATTCCTCAACAACAATTTCCAAGAGAAAGTGTACAAGACACAACCTAATGGTTTTACATTTAAGTTAAATCCAAATCAAGTATGTAGACTAGAAAAGTCCATATATGGGCTAAAGTCGGCCTTACAGAGTTAGAAAATCAGATTTGATGAAGCAATTATGGAATTTGGCTTCATAAAGAATCCTGATTATCCATGTGTCTACAACAAGGTAAAAGGACAAGCTATTATTTTCTTAGTGCTATATGTTGATAATGTATTGCTTATAGGAAATAACATATCAATGCTACAAGCCACTAAGGTTTGGTTATCCAAGCAATTCTCTATGAAGGATTTAGAAGAAGTAGCATATATTTTGGGAATTAAGATCTATAAAGATAGATCAAAAAAGCTACTTGGTTTATACCAATCCACTTACATAGGCAAGGTTCTAAAAAAGTTTAGCATGGAAATCTCTAAGAGAGAAAACCCACTTATGGTACATGGCATGCATTACTTGAAACAAATGTGTCCTAAAACATTAGAGAAAAGGGCAAGCATGAATGGGATCCCAAATGCCTTGGCTATTGGATCCATTATATATGCTATGCTATGTACAAGACCAGATGTATCTTATGCTCTAAGTATCATAAATAGATACCAAAGTGGTCCTGGTGAAAGTCACTGGATCGTTAAAAGGAATATCTTTACATACTTATAAAGGACTAAGGATATCTTTTTGGTAAATGGAAGGGCTATACTCCATGTAAGGGTTGTTCTAATATGAGTTTCCAATCAGATTGGGATGATAGTAAATCACAAAGCAATTTTGTATTTACCTTTAATGGTGCTGCAGTCAATTGAAAAAGTTCCAAACAGGCTGCAACAACAGATTCAACAACTGATGCTAGATATATCTACACATGTGAGGCTACATTGGAAAAAGTATGGATGGATAAGTTTATTTTATGAACTTGATATGGTTACGAGATTTGTTATTGTGATAATAATGGAGTTGCAGCACAAGCTAAGGAACAAAGGTCTCATCACAAATTAAAACATGTGGTATAGTGATATCACCTCATTAAAGACATGAGTGAGAGATGTGATGTTACTATGGAACGAGTACCCATCAAGGAGAACTTAGATGATCCTTTCACTTAAGTTCTAACCCAACATAAACATAATCATCATATAGAAGGCATAGGGCTTCAACTTATGGATGATTGACTTTAGTGCTAATGGGAGATTATTAGTGTAAAACCTACAAGCAAATGGTTATGGCTTGTAAGACATTGGCATTTAGTCATTTCATGTAATCAAACAATATATTTTATTTAACGTTTTAAAGGTAGTTCTTTCCCTAAAAGGTGTAATTGTGTAATTTTTATAAACAACTTATATAGACAAAGCCTATGAAACATATTGGCCTTGCAAGGGAATTATAAAGAGTTGCAATTATAAGATCCCTATGCATCAATGCCGTGTTTCTAAAATTGTTTGTGTTCATTATATTGTCAAGATAAGGCATTGACAAGGCATTGACAATGCATAAATACTGGCATATGTAAACCTCTATTCATAGAATTTATACAACTGATCTGATAAGTTGAAGTATGAGATACCTGGGGACATCATATATGTGTTTATTATGGTAACAAGTTCACTGAGCATAACCTGGAATAAGAGTTCTACTTAATATTTCACTTAAATGTCTATCGAAATAATTTCATGGGTCAATAATATAAGTGATCATTAGACTTGTGACACCTGGTTATCTCATATGAGGAGTTTTATGTTTTAAGTCCTTCACGAACGAGTCCACAATAGATAGATGCTTATGGTAGGGTGGTTTTGGGTATGACATAAATCATATGGTAGTTAAATGAGTGGTTCAGAGAGGATTTGTCATCCTCAGTGATATGAAAAGACATATCTCACATGTACCTAGCCCATGTTAACTCAAAATCCTTGGCTAAGGTAATATTAATTATAGTGTTAAACATAGAGGTTACATACAAATATGAAATGGGCTGAGAGCAGACATTGAACCATCCTCTTGCTAATTCCATGATATATGATGAAAGGACATTTATTACATTGAGATACTAAACACTGAAGGGCTTGTCAAAACCATATTGACACCCTCATATGTTGGGTGGCCATGCATTGCTAGATGCCAATCTTGGTTTATAAATATAAAGTATTCTAGATTGCGCTATTTTATAATTATTACCAATATGATGGGGGCCGAATAGGTCACAACATAAAAGTGGTTTTAGAAATTAAATTGAGATTAGGTTACATGTCTAATACAAGTATGGTTACTTAGGCCCAATTTGAATATGTTCAAACAAGTCGAGGGCAAAATTATAATTATATAAAAATTAAAATTTTAAACCCTAACCTATGTAAACCCTTATTTGCTATCTCTTTTAACTTAAAAGAGGCTTCAGAAATCGGCCAACGAAAACCAAAATAAGGTTAAGGGACATTCTCTTAGAATCTTTATGGAATATCATGCCAACTCCTTTGCAATAAGAGGAAAGTAGATTTCCTTCTTCATTTTGATTATTGAATCAAGGTCTTCTAAGTGCAAAAGAAGGTTTCTTGAAACCTAACCTGTTAGCAAGGTTCTCGGTAGCAAAATTTTTTCCTTATTGAAAGATTTCCTAGTCACCTGTGTAGATAACTGTTAGCGGCTAAATGCTTAGATGGCCATGGTTTACAATAATCGAGCTTGGTGTTTTTGATAATTGGGCCATGAAATTACTGAAAGACTTTTCAAGGCTGGGGTATGTTTAAATCTTAATTAGTTCTCTAAAAAATTAATCAAGATCTTGCAAGACGATCATGTTTAGGGAGTCTTTGATTTGTTTTCTTGACAAATTTTTGCTGCCAAGTTTATATATTATTTATAAAACTTTTGTAATCTAATTACCTATCCTGAGACTTCTTAGATAACCTTTTAATTACCTTAGGTTTTTGGTTTTGCCTAGGTCATTTCTTTAAACCTCGATTTTGTTTAGGTTATCTTAAGGTTTCTAGTTTTGCCTAAGCTATTTCGTAGAGCCTCAGTTTCTTCTAGGTTATTTTTAGGTTTCTAGTCTCATCAGTTTTGTCTATGTTGTTTTTAGGTTTCTAGTTTCGCCTAGGCCATTTATTTGAACCTTGATTTCATTTAAGTTTTTATTAGGTCTTTGGTTTTATCTAAACTATTTCTTAGAATCTTTATTTGTCTAGGATCTTTGGTTTTATCCAGGCCATTTTTGTAGGTCTTGTTTTTGTTCGAGTTATCTTTAAATCTTAGTTTTTAAGCAAGGTTATTTCTTTGCTCTTGGTTTCGTTCAAGTAATCTTTTGGATTTTGGCTTTATCCAGTTTATTCTTTTGAGTCTTGGTTTCACTCAAGGTAATTAGTTTATTCTTAGTTTCACCCAAGGTCATTTGTAAGTTCTTGGTTTCATCTAAGTTATTTTTACTATTGTTTTTGTCTTGATTACATTTCAATTACTAGCATTGTTTTGATTGTCCTTCCATGAATACCGTATGACTATGATAGCATATCAACATGAAATAGTATTATGCATATGCATTCATATTGCATTACAAGATCAGTTTAACAAAGAGATATCCCCAATAGCGTCTAGGAGAATACCAATTTTCCCCTGTAGATGCTACTTTAGGTTATACGATTCCCTCCTTATTGAGTTAAGTTTAATCTAATGGCTATGTAGTAAGTCTAGTGTAATTGGTCAACAGAAAGAAAAGAGAGGAAAAAGCCTAACGTAGTTGGCCATGTTGTAAGCCTAGAAAAGTTGGCCTATAACGAGAGAAAAGTCCAATTTAGTTGGTTAAGTAGAAACTTAGTAAAATTAGCACCTTATAAGGATGGTATGCCCTATAGAAAAATTTTTGTCCTTCTTATTTGATTATATAGGAGATCGCGAGGTTGGTTTTTCTTTTGTCCACCTCATTAGATTATATAGAAGACCAATAATGGCTTTTGCTTTTGTTTCATTTGGTTATATGGAAAATTGATAGGGTTGGTTTTTTCTTTTTTTTTTTGCTTTATTCAATTATGTGGAAAATCGATGAAGTCAGTTTTCTATTAAGTTATTTTCATTTGGTTATGTGGAAGATCAATGAAGTAAGGGTTTTACTATTGAATCAGCTTTAGTTGGTTATGTTGAAGATCGGTAAGTCTACAATTTTCTATTAAGTTTGCTTTGATCAGGTTGGGCTTAGGTAAGCTAAAATTTAAATTTAATTTGTTGAAATCATAAGCTTACATGTTTAAACCAAAGCTTAAATGATTGAACTCTTGAGTTAAATTGATAATCATGTTGATTGAGTTGTAATAAAGTTTGTTTCCTTATTATGATTGTGAAATTGATGAGACCTAAGATGAAATTGATGATTAGATGAGCATTTGAGTCTTAATAGATTTAGGCAAATGAATTTTGTCAGAATAGGGTTGTGATTGATTAGTTGCTAGCTGATAATAATATGTAGTTTACTAAATGTTTGATAAAATGTTTGTATTCTGTGCTTATTCTTATGTTCCATGGAAGAACCCCCAAAAATAAGCCTTGGCTTATTCAATAATGAATGAGTGGATATAGACACTTAATTTCATCCGCATCCTTTCCAAACAAAAGAAATTTGATTCAAAACCCTAGGTGAAATAATGCATCATTTCTAACATTGTGGGATTTGATTAGAAGGCCAGATGATAGTAAAAAAAATAATAATAAAGAGGACAAATAACACGCACTAAAAAGGGAAAAAGAAAGTATGAAATATCTAAAAGCCAAATCGAATAATTAGAAACCTTTGCAATGTGAAAAAAAAAATCATTTTCATGAAACTCATGGAGATGTATTGATACATTTCATTAATGTGTTGATACGTCATTGGATTTTGATTTTTCCAGGCTTGGAACATGTATGTCTATCAATACAAGGCCATGTTGTAGGTAGACAATATGCTTTGTTCAATACAATGTCGAGTTTTCTTTTTTTTTTTCGTTTTAGGAAAGAACTTTTATCAATACTACATGAGATTTTTCTCCACGAACAAGATTTTCACCTAAGCTTTCTTACATTTCTTCTTTCTAATGGCCTTGGAGTACTTTTAACAATACAAGAGGTCTTTCACAAACATTTTCACATTAAACCATAGGCATGAGAACCATCCATAAAGCTTGAGCTATTAAAGCTTGAATAAGCTTAGAATAAATAAGGTTGATGCTTTAATCATACTTAGAAATCAAATGCCACCTAGTTTGAATGTTTTCTAACTATTTTGAGTTTAATGGGCTACCAGATTGGGTTAGAGTTAACAGCTTTTTCTTGCATAAAACCTATATATAGCCATTTGGACTAAGGGTTTCTCTTTGAAGGCATGCAGTTAAAATTGTTCACCATACTCAACTAAAATAATGCCTCATTTGGATAGGTTTCAACCTTTGATCAGATCACCCAGCCATGTAGAAAGATTACTTTAAGCAAGCTTAGGTGTTTTGTCAAGATATAGTGCATTTGAATGAGGATGAGATGATCAACCAAAAAGGTGTTTTAGAAATCTTGAGGACATTCTTGAAAGGGGATTTTATAGAATCTTTTAGTTGAAAAAACAAAAAAAATAAAGGAAAAAATAAAAGAAAAAAAAAGAAGGAAAAAGGATAACTTTAAGTTTCTACATAAAGTTATCTTCATTCATTTTTACTTCCATTTTGCTTCTTCTTTTCTCTTTGATGGGAACTTGATTCATCCTAATCCATGTTTAGGTGATGATTTGTGCAAATGTGATGCCAAGTTAGGAATAAATCTTGAACTATGACTTCAAAATGCCATATTTTGAATTTTTTTATGTTTTTAGTTACAAGTTTTGTAAAAAAATAAAGATTCCATCAAGAAAGTTTATTTTCTAAATGTTTCATGTTGATTTTCTTAGTTCCATTTAAGTTTTCATCATGTGTTCTTTCATATTTTTGGTTATGGCTTTACTTTTGTGTGATCTATATTTCATTATGAGGATGATACATGCATTTTACGGTATCTTCATGTATTATTTTCATGATTTACATGTCCACGTATTTTCCATGAATACATTGTAATTATGGCAACATTATCATGTATATTAGTAAATCAATGTATGTTCATGTTAATGTGGTGTTTTAAAAGTAAAAAACGTGTATGATGCCATGTTGTATGATTATTGGTGAAAAGTGATGTCTTGTTATGCATTTAAGAGCATTAGAAGCTTCTAAGGACCATTTTGCAATTTTCCCATTATGATTCCACGCATACTAGGGACATTTTTGCAATTCCCATGTATTTTAATGTCATTTAGTCATTTTCCATGACTTAAGGACTTTTATGATATTTCATCTATTTTAATGTCATCTAGGTTATTTTCCATGATCTAGAAACTTAAATCCAATTTTGTGAATTTTGATGTCATTTAGGTTATTTTCCATGACTTAGGGACTTATTTTATTTAATGCATTTTGATGTTATTTATGTTATTTTCTGTGATCTAAGGACTTCAATGCAATTTTGGTGAATTTTGATGTCATTTAGGGTATTTTCTATGACTTAAGGACTTTTATGTTATTTCATGCACTTTGAGGTTATTTAGGTCATTTTCTATGATCTAGGGATTTTTATACAATTTTATTAATGTTGGGATCATTTGGGTTATTTTCCATGATCTATGAGCTTTTATGCAAATTTATCTATTTTTAGGTCATTTAGGTCATTTTTCATGATTTAAGGACTTTCATGCAATTTCATGTATTTTAGAGATATTTAATCATTTTCCATGACTTAGGAGTAAACCTGCCAAATTTGGCTTGAACCCGAAAACTTGACCAGCACACCTAAACCTAGACCTAACCCAACCTAATTTGACCAAAAAAGTCAACAACTCGAAATCGACCAACTCGAACCTGAAATGACTTAAATCTAGAATGACATAAACCCGAAATGGCCTAAACCCAAAATAACTTGAATAGGAAATGACCTGAACTCGAATTGACCTGAATGAAAAATGATCAAACCTGATAAATCTTAATGTTAAACCTAATTAATCCAAAACCAATTAACCTCAGTGTTAAACCCTATTGACTCAAACTTGAAATAACTCAAATCCATAATGACTCAAGCTCAATAAACTAGAGTGTTAAACTCGATTGACATAAATCCAAAATAACCCAAAACCGAAATAACTCGAACCTGGAATAACTTGAACTCGAAGTGACTAGAAATCAAAAAGGCCTGAACCCAAAAAGACCCAAAAATTTTAAAACTCGAAATGACCAAACTTGAATTAACCTGACCCAAAATTGACTGACATGCTCAATTAACAGTTCTACTTAGTAGTTATTATGCAAAATTCCATGTCTTTAAATCATTTTTTACGATTTAAGGTACATTCCATAATGTCCATGCATGTTAGGTGCATTTATATTATTTTCCATAATCAAAGGATCATTTTGCAATTTCATGTATGTAGGTTGAAGTCATTTTATGATGTTATGCTTTAAATTTATTACGTTTATATGTTAATTATAATATAATATTTTTCAAAAATCCGAGGTAATATCCCCAAGTTAAAATAGTTCATAAGTGTGCTTCCAGCATATGGAAGTCGCTTGATCAATTATTTTATACAAAGTAATACCATCTTTAAAAATGTAAATCAGAATTTTCAATTTTTTCAAAAATAAAACTTTTGCATTCCTCGAGGTTTTCCAAAGGGATGCGAAAAATAGTTTGATTTTCAAAAAAATATAAAAATCCAATTACCTTAAGATAAGAAAAATGGTATTAATTATAAATAATTTTAAAAAAATAAGGAATTATAATTAAATACCGAAACCAACCATGATCGAGACTTTAGTTAACACATAATTAATAGGTACTGAGTATCATGAGAGGGTCGATCCTTACTTATGATTGTAACCGACTTCCAAACCCATTCATGTGAACTCAGCTATAAATGTGACCTCAAAGCTTGTTTTTAAAGATTTCACAACCCTTAAAATACAAGCTCCGATAAGTGACCAATCTCAGCTAGCCAAAACTAGATTGGTGGTGACTCTAAGTTATTTAGTTATTTTGTAATGACCATTTAAGGTTAGGTTGGACAAGCGATTCGTCCAATAATTAAGTCATGTTCCAATATAAGAAAAGATATTAGAAATTTATTCGTTTAAGTTTCACGTGTCAGATTCATGTTTGGCATGTTGCAATACTGAAGGTTTGGTTTCATTATATAAGTTCTTTCAAGAACAACATGAAGGCATTTGAATAAATACTTGAATTTAGAGCTGATTTGGAGCATAAAAATATATTTCTCAAGTGTTTTAATTAGTTTTTGTGAATTAAATTTGTAGAGCTTTAATCAGAGCCATTAGGAATGGTTTCGGTGAGTTTAATGTAAATGTTTAGAGTTATTAGTTACTGATTATAGAACTTAAGTGAGTGGCATTGGTGTGCCTTTCACTTGTTTAGAATAATTGGATATTAATAAACACGATAAAAGCAACCCATTCGCATGACCCTAAAGCTTTTCATCAATAGTGGCATTTAGAGTTCTAGGTCAAGTTGCTTAAAGAACTTTGTTGCTACCTTCCCTTTGACATACATAAAATGTCTTTAGCTCACTAGCGGATGTTTAAGCATCTGAAAGTTAGTTAGAAAATTTTGCAATAAGTGTTTGTGAGCAGACATTGTTTTAGAATTATTACATTTTTTTGGCAAAGTGTTTCATAAAAAGAAATATTTTGATCCATGTTAGTGGTACTATTAATTTTTTTGTATTATTCCTGAATTCCTTAGTGAATTGGCAACATAATAGGCTTTTGAAACTTCCAGTTTCATGATAAGACATGCCCGGAAAAAGTTTCGCAACACGAGCTATTCATATGGCTCTATTTTAGTGTTTGAGCTGTAAAGCAAGCTATTTTAGTGGGGACAACTATTTTTTAGATTTTTTTCTCATAATATTTTACTAAAATAGGATAAATAAGCTTTCCTACCATGTATGGGTTGTCTAAATGGTATTCTGGACAAATCGAGAAGAAATTTTGAAAGGTAAGTTGTTTGAATGTGCAATGTGATGCAATAATGTCCAATTGAATAATTCATTTGATGCCCAAAATGATTTTCTAGGATTTTTGAGTATTTTTAGGTTGAAGTATATAGAGTTAGAAATTTTAAGAATTTCAGTTTGTGATTTTATGTCTTCAAAATAGTCCAGAATAAATTCAGAGAACTTGAAATGTTAAAACTATCATGTTTTCAAGTTTCTTTAGGTTTTAGGTATTAACTATTTAGAGGCATTTTTATGCTTCAGAATCAATTTCGTAAATGTTATTTCGAGGGTTAATAGGTCTATAGACGTCCAATAATAGGTTCTTAAAGGCTCACATAAAGGCTTTCAAGTTAATAAAAAATAAAATAAATTTTTTTATTCTTTTAACGATGTTTTCAAGGTTAAATTTTTAATGTAATCCTTGAGTTCCATTTTATAATTTGTTTTAAATCAAGTCAAGCTTTAGAAATAATTTTGATTTGATATTGCATTTGTAAATATTTTTGGAGCCATATACTTTTGTGATATTTTCTATTTGAGAAAAACTTTGTGCTTTGAATTAAGCTGTAGATTTGAGCTAGTCCCAGACCGACACTCGATTGCTCTCATGGGTACCCGATAAGTCTTGGGATACATGTTTCTCTTCTTTGATATATGATTGCTTTTCATGAATAAAAAAAAAAGATTATGATTAAATATTTCAATAGCTGAAACTAAGGAAAATGTAATTCGAATACGTGTAATTAGTTGGTACTAATTTCTAGCCATCACAAAAAGTATCAAGTCTTTACTTGTGGTGCAATAGACTTTTAAACCCAACTTTATAGATCTCTAGCTAACACAAGTGATAAAGTCATTTGTTTAGAGATTTGTAACTCTTTGGTGAATAGTTTTAATAGGTGCCCCATTATACCTAGCCTAAAAGGATTGGTGGCCACTCCTTAACCTAGCCATCTCATATTTTAATATAGGAAGTTCAGACAAGCGATTCATTCTAACAACTAGGGCCTTATGATGACTACAAGTGTTGTCTGCTCTGATATATTGAGCTCAGTATCTCAATATATTACAAGAATGATCAAACAAGTGTTGGCATACATAATAAAATTAATAGTAAATTTAGCGAAATTTAGAAAACATAGAAAAAGTTGGATTCCCACAGGATCGCTAGATTGTGAATTTCATGTAGTGATAGAAAATTTTAAATTTCACAAATATTTGATGAATGATCATACCTTCTCAAAGACTAGTAACTTTGATTTTGTCATTCCTTATAGCAACAAACCAAATTTATGGTCACTTCGCAATCTATCCAAGGCCACAAGCAACATAAACGTATTACCTCTAATAGTGATCCACATTAACAATTGCTAGAATCTTCTCAAGGTTCAAGGATTTTTATGCTAGTTAAATGACATCAGTCAAATTAAAAAAGGCCTCTTTGTTTACCCACAACCAAAAATCCCAAGAATGGTTTTCTTAATTTTGTAGAACAAAGAAATAAAAGATAGAGAATGCACAAGGTACAACTACAAGAAGAGAGCACTAGGCCAAATGGTTTCTCTTATTTTCTCTACGGAATACTTGATTTTTCTCTCTTCAAAACTTAGGATAATTTTGAATGAATATTTCCACATTTACTCCATGTTCAAATAGCCTTAACTGATTAGCATTAAGGAGTTTAATGAAAAATTAAACATTTTCAACTCAAAGAGCTGTTGTTTGATCATAAAACTAACCCTTAGTGTCATTAACGAGACCTTGTGCATAGTCGGCCATGCCTGTATAAGTCTTAGAGTATTGGTCTTAATTTAAATTTCATAAATCCAATTTATGTCTTATTCAATTAAGCCTAGGGAAAGAGAAGCGAACATAGGTATTTAGAATAAAAAAATAGAAGGTGGAGAATGCATAAGGTACAACTATAAGGAGAGTGCACTAAGCCAAATGGTTTCTCTTATTTTCTCTATTGGAATACTTGATTTTTTTCTCTTTAAGACTTAGGATAATTTTGAATGAATATTTCCACATTTACTCCATGTTCGAGCATCCTTAAGTGATTAGCATGGAGGAGTTTAATGAAAAATCAAACATTTTCAACCAAAGAGTTGTTGTTTGATCATAAAACTAACCCTTAGTGTCATTAATGAGACCTTGTGCATAGTCAGCCATGCATGTATAAGTCTTAGAGTTTGGTCATAATTTAAGTTTCATAAATCCAATTTATGTCTTATTTAATTAAGTCTAGGGAAAGAGAAGTGAACATAGGTATTTAGAATAAAAAAGTAGAAGGTGGAGAATGCATAAGGTACAACTACAAGGAGAGTGCACTAAGCCAAATGGTTTCTCTTATTTTCTCTATTGGAATACTTGATTTTTTTCTCTTTAAGACTTAGGATAATTTTGAATGAATATTTCCACACTTTCTCCATGTTCGAGCATCCTTAAGTGATTAGCATGAAGGAGTTTAATGAAAAATCAAACATTTTCAACCAAAGAGCTGTTGTTTGATTATAAAACTAACCCTTAGTGTCATTAATGAGACCTTATGCATAGTCGGCCATGCATGTATAAGTCTTAGAGTTTTAGTCATAATTTAAGTTTCATAAATCTAATTTATGTCTTATGAAATTAAGTTTAGGGAAAGAGAAACGAACAAAGTATTTAGAATAAAGAAATAAAAGGTGGAGAATGCACAAGGTACAACTACAAGGAAAGTGCACTAGGCCAAATGGTTTCTTTTATTTTCTATATGGAAAACTTTATTTTTCTCTCTTTAAGACTTAGGATAATTTTGAATGAATATATCCACACTTACTCCATGTTCTAGTAGCCTTAAGTGATTAGCACGGAGGAGTTTAATGAAAGATCAAACATTTTTAGCCTAAAGAGTTGTGGTTCGATCATAAAACTAACCTTTAGTGTCATTCGCTAAACAATCACACTTAATGAGCTTTTGTGCACAGTCAACCATACTTATATAAGTCTTAGAGTTTTGATCTTAATTTAAATTTTATAAATCCAATTTATGTCTTATTTAATTAAGTCCATAATTAACCTTTTATTCAATTAAATGCAACTTTATTAAATCTTGAGTTTAATCCAACAAATCTTTCATATTACTATATGTGACTTATTAGGCTTTTAACATGCTGGAAATAAACATAAACCATAATCTATGGATTTTACATAGCTTATGATTTGTGAACATTGATTAAGAGCAAGATCTAACAACCATTATGACCACCTAAGTGTTGAAGAGTCAAGGTTACCTTTTCTCTTAAATTCATTATGCTTTTGCTAAAAACTTTAGCCAACTGTTCATAGCTTTTAAACCTTTTAGTGGTGGATGAAATCCAAAGAGGGTGAATTGATTTTTCAAAATTTGGCAAAATAAAACTTTTATAAATAAACTTGAAAAATCTAAACAATAAACTTTAGAGTGAAAATAATAAATAATAATAATAAAAACAAAAAGAGATAGGGAAAGAAAAGCAAACATAAATATTTAGAGAGTTTTGACCTCAATTGGCTATGTCATCTATCTTGGCCTTTCTTGCATCAGATTTCTCAATTCATAACTTGAATTGTCTACCTTTCAAGGACAATATACAACCTTTACACTCCCTATCTTTCTAGGACAACACAGTAACCTCTAACCCTTTATTTTTTATAGTTAAGATAGAACTCTTCTTTACTTTTCAATGGCTAAGTAGGAGCCTTCTTTTTTAAAAATGATTTGATTGTAAACAAAATGTAACCTTTAAAGGTTAGATGTAATTTTGGGCTCAAAGGATGATAATTCTAAATATACAAAATAAAGAATACAAAAATAAAAAGAATTAATCTATACAATTGTGAATTACTTAGAAGAAAATGAAAGAGATGGAAAATACGACTCTAAGATTAATCTTTTGGTTCATCATCATGTTAGAGGTATTGAGAGGCTTATTTATAGCCTTAAAAATTAATATAACCATTGGGAATGTTGGGTGGAATAATATAGCTGTTGAAGGCCTCATTTGAGTGATTCTCATTCATTCCCTCTAGATTATATCAATATATCATGTTACAAATTGATACATTGCCTTTATTTGTACAAAATATGATTGTTATGCCTACTATCGATACCCTATATTGATACATGATAAATTGTATTGACACAATTCAAGGTTTCAAGGAATTGCTACTAGCAAGCATTATATCAATACAAACACTAAGGGATCGATAGATGCATATGATAATCATTTTTAAAGTATTTTTATGACTTTAAAACTTGTAAAACTTTATCTAAAATATGTTTTATACCAAAATATACATTACAAACACATATTTGAGTGTTTGAAGGAGTCAAAACAAATTTTAGCATTTTTTAAAGTGTTTTCAAAAATAATTCATGAAAAAAAATACTTACTTGAAAATTTTAAACATAAGCTAATTAAGCTTAGGTTTTAATTATATCAAAACCAAAATTAATTCTAAGCTAATGTAGTTGACGATAGCCAAGAACATAAGAGACATATCTCCAATGTAACTTGCAATGGTGAATCCTATTTGGAACACTCACCCACCTTCTATGTTTCATGCTATACCTAAAATCACCTTATCTTTGGCATCCTGTTTTGGAACTTGCTCATGATGAAATCCAAGTATGACAATTTACATATAAGATGACTTGATAGCAAAAGTCTGAAGACTAGTTACATGACTACACGTGAAAACATTTCCATATACACTTGAGTGACAACACCAAATGGAGTTCTCACAATGCCCATATTGAATGAACTTGTTCTCTAACAAGCACTTACATGTCATCTAAATTATCCCTGATACTTTTAACCCATAAGATTGGTTACTTAATTCACAAGTAAGGAAGTTTAACATGAACTTGTCCTTAAACATTGCCAATGCCCCATCTCGATGATAAAATGACAAGGAACAATTTTAGCAATATGGCTTTGATGCATAAGGATCTCACAATTATAACTTCTTGTTATTTCTTTGCAAAGCCTTTTACATTCCATAGGTTTTATCCAATTAGCACTTAATAACTTATTGTTATCTTGCTAACATGAAGAAAAACCTTATATCACTAAAGAATAGTGAAAGGATTGTATTATTAATTATATATCTCTTATCTAATTAGTTTGGCTTAAGGGCATATACTATAATCTCCCACTTGCAGTTGAGGCTATCTTATTTCTTAATCGAGTCTTATGAGACTATGCTTGTTCATAATCGAAAACCTATATTATCCAAGTCATTAAACTCTTTAGACTAAAATGAAACCTGGACTCCAATCTTATGGCTCAATTGTTACTTTAACAACTATATGAATCATTGTTTAGGTCAAAAGCTAATGTTCCAAAGTAACTCTTTTGTAAGCCTAAACAAAGGAGTTTATTTTAGAATCTCTTTTAATTTAAATGTGCACCTCTTAGTTGGACCTTTTAAGATTGCACCTTTAATCATTATATCTAATTTTATCGACAATACAAGTTACAATCATTAACTTTTATCTCCACTAGCTCCCACTAAATTCTACATATGTAGAAGTTAAGGGATTTCATTCAAAAACTATTTTGAAATTATTGTTTGTAAATGTCAATTACACATTATAGAAAATCATCATGGTATAGAACAAGTCCATGTAATATTTAGTTAAAAGTAGTAGTAATAAGAATAATAATAATAAAACATGGCATGCTAAAAATATGTTCAAAACATAAGTAAATAAATATCCTTAAATATGGTTAATAATGCCAAAATAAGACATCAAACATTTTTCAAAACAAATTCAATTGATGTTTCTCAAATATCTAAGCTATTAAGCTTGATTCAACATCATCTAGATTGCCATCTCCAAAGTCGATCATCATTTTTTTTTGGTCTGTATAATGAAAAACCTATTTAGTATGAAAGCAATGTATCATATACCAAGAAAAGAAAAATTAATTTTAAACTATACTTGAAATAGAAATTTCTTTAGGCTTTTTCCTTTTGGTAAATTCAAGATATTCCTTGTAGTTTTTTCTCTAATGATTTGGCTTCCCAGAGTGAAGGCATGTTCCCTTGTCCTTTCTATCCTTTATCTTTATACCACTATTAAGCTTGAAATTATATGTAATATTTTATTATTAACTGTTGTTTTATAAAAAGAAACCAAATGGATAGAGAGCTTCTCCTTTAAGATGGTCTATTAAGCCATCGTAACATATTTAACAATCTACAAAAGGTGGGCTCAAAATGGTTTATGTTGAAATGAGATACAAACTATGAAAAGCACTTAGGTAGAGAGGGAAGGATAATATTAATACTAAGTTTATGGTTTATGACCCATCTAAGATGCTATAAATGGTTTATAAATCATATCATTTTGAGCAAGTGAGGGCTTATTAGGCTACTTTCTAAGATCTTTGTTTGGAATAATTTCTTAGAGATGTTGAACCTCTTACTATGATTGTTCCATGTTTCTCCTTTTTTGTTGTCCTTTTAGACCTTGTAACTTTTCTTTGGTTTTGCACCTACAAAAAACACAGAATTACAAAATTATTACCTAATTTAAAAATGAAAAAATAAACTTGCCTAATGACAACGAAAACTTAAAAATTTTGAATTTAAACTCATCAATTTAACTAATTTAAAAGTACAAAATATGAATAAATAACTCTATTATATAAAGTTAGCATACCATTAAACAAAAAGTTTCTTACAAGCCAAGACTAATTCTAGTGCTATCCTAGGACAAGGAAGAAGTAAAAATGAAAGAAAAACTTAAAGGTAGAGATGCTCAACTCAATGGATTCAAATAACTTGGAAGAAGATGAATAAAAAGCTTTAACATCCTCTAATAAATAAATCAACTTGTTAATGAATAAGAAAAAGATGTTGAAAAAAAAAGCCTTAAAATTTTTAATGAAGAATCGAGGACAAAGGTGTGATAGAAAAAAATGAACATCTCAAATGACTAAAAACAAATCAAGAAAAAAGATATCAGAATAAAGAGATGAATGCCTCAAATAACTAAAAAAAAAATTAAAGACAACTTTAAAAGTCTTAAAAAAGAATCAAGGAAAAATGTGTTGGTAAAAAAATCAAATGCCTAAGAGGCTTTGAAGAAAATTTTTAAAAAACAAATCATTTGTACAATATAAAACCACATTATATAAGGTTCTTAACATATTTGTGTATTCCAAGTTATCACAGACGAAAGAAATTCTCTAAAGTGAAAATCTACTCTACGTAATTTGCTTTCTAAAAATAAAAATTCAAACAATTAATTTTCAAATATATCGCCACTTATCTCCATTTAATTTTATTTCCTTATTACCTTTTACATATGTACATACTATTTTATATTTTTTCCATCTAGAGGAGAAATTAACCAAATTCATCATAATTGTAAAGGGCCTAAATAACCACCTGCCATTGAAACTAGAAATGAACAAAAGTAACTCATAATATTAAGATATCAGGTTAGTATACTTAATGAGTGAGAAATCATAAGATTATAAAATATAGGTGTGTGCCTAAAGAGTCTAAGATCATATATATATATATATATATATATATATTTCTACATCGTTGAAACTCCATTATACCAAGCAAGATTGACCATGGATTAGCATAGAAAATATGTTAACACCTTCTCAACTAGATAATTAAAAAAAAACAACCAGCGAATCCATAATTTCAAATTAGCATTTAGTAAATATTAAACAATTTAGCAAATAAGAAAGCCGAATTCTATGAAAATAGTCAAGATTTCATACTATTGAGGAAAATGTTATTTTGTCTAGCATTTTTGTCTTAATTAGCTAACCTACTGGATATTATTTTTAACTAACATCTTATATATTAACTAGTTGCCTCGTGTATGAATATGTACAACTTATGGCAATAAATTATTATCTTGACAGATGAGATAAATAGTAAAGAGAAAAAGGATAAAACGGGTGACATTACTATAAAATTAACAAGCCTAATAAAAAATCTATTTGATGAACCCATCATAGCACGTTAAGCATTTATATTAATGAAAAGGAATTTGAATAATTAGATTTATAGTTTGAAAAGTCCATATGGGACCTAAAACAACATCAAGTTGGCCGAAGGAAAGTGAGGGCTAGCAACACATGTGAGAAGCCCAAAAGGCCACTCAGTATTATTACACGAGAGCGAGGAAGAGAGCCTATCAAGCCCCTACATTATCCATTAATGGGAGCCACTTGATTATGCCACTTGGCATGATCAAAACTCTACATTTTTCTTTAAATAAGGTCTTATTCCATGATTTAATCTGCCATTACAAGTTTGTCTTTTTTTTCTAAAACTCTTTATATTTTGCGTATTTTTCTCTTCAGAAACTATCCAAGGATATATTGACTCGAGCATCAGATTGTACATCAAAGGAATACCACCCATGCCCCTTGACCTTTTGCTTCTCACACGAAACCTCATTTAACCTTGTTTAAAGATCATGAGCCCATTAGCACTACATCCTACATGCCAAACACTTTGCTTGCATGAGTCCAACTTCATATAAAGTGGAAGCTTGATTTCATCCTTTTAACATTTTTGGTTTTCATTAAGGAATCCAAACAATGCCTCCTAAAAAAAAAGGCTTTCATGGGAATAGGAGGGAGTTATTTGCATTTTTAACCTTTAGTAACTTCAGAAACCACCACAATAAACCCTTCTTCACATGGATTAATTTCCCAAAACCAAATTTTATCTCAAATTCCCAAACCCAATTTCTCTCATGTTCTAACTCAACTAGTGTTTTTTGTCACAAGTTCTCAGTTATAAAAATGAAATTGAAACATGTAGGCTTGTGAACTCCTCTCTATGATTCCTATCTTCAAAGTTTAATCCATGCCTTCGATTTTTTAGTATCCCAATACCAAACTAAGAAGTTATAGCCCAAGCAACTCTAACAGCTAGTTTACTCTATCAAATTTCAAGATAGAAATGGAGCGTGATAAAGTCAGTTCATAGATGGTAGGATAGGTATTTTAGTTTTCAAATTTTTTATTTTTCTCAAATTAGTTCATTTAGTGGGATTCTCAAATTCTTATTAGTTTTTTCAAGGGACATTAAACAAAATTCTACATTAATTTAAGCAAAACAAAGATAATTTTAAATTTGTTAATGTTACTTACCTCTATTTGTTTTTGATCTTGATTAAGTTTGATAAAGGTTGAATTTTAATTGAATGTTGTAATTCTGTGTTTTTTTTTTTATTGGTAGTGGGTTGATAATAAGTTTGGGTAAAATTATAATAGACAGATTTCTTAAGCAACATTTTTAATCGAAAAATAGAGTTGTGGCAATAACAAATAATTATTGCTATAACTCGCCGATATGTCATTTCTTTTATAGTCATAAAATGTTGTTACAAATATTAACTAAATTCACTATTACCTTTTATAAAATAATGGTGGTGGAGATGAAAATACCACAAAATAATGATCGCTATACCACTACTACACCTATATTTAAAATCCCTGCATAAGAACCATCCTTAGTACCTTAAGCTTTCAGAACTAGTTTCTTAGTAGATTGCAAAAGAAGCTACTCAAGCTTTCATGTAAAGGCAAATCTATTTCTTTGTTACTCTAAGTGCAATTGTAAGCTTTAATTGCTTTCTAACATATAGGTGTGCGTGTTTGGATATGTATAAGATATGACATCAAACACGTCCTTAAGTTGGTTTTAGAAGAAAAAACCAAATGGGCAGATAATTTGTCTTTTAAAAATGGTCTTTTTAACTATTATGAGCATATTCAACAGAGAGGATGGCAACCTATTGAAATTTAACACAAATTCTGAAAAATGTTCAAGAAGTAAAGAGAGGAAAATGTCGATACTAGGGTCATGGTCCATGATTAATCCAAGTTGCTCTACATGGGTTATGTATCCTTCATACAGCACATGAGCCTCACTAGGCCACCTTTTGATATCGTCGTTTGGAACAATTCCTTGGAGATGTTGAACCTCTAAGTATAGTTGTTGCATGTTGCTTCCTTAAATAAAATCACCAATCTACTAAAAAAAATTTAAAAAAAATAGTAGGCAAGAAAAAGCCTCAAAAGTCTTAATGAAGAATCTAAGACAAAATTATTGAAAGAAAAAATAAACTCCTTAAGAGACTAAAAAAGAATCAAGGACAAAGTTATCTAAATAAAGAGATAAGTGCCTTATGTGACACAAAAGAGAATCAAAGCTAGCCTTAAAACTCTTGAAAAAGAACCAAGGACAAAGGTGTTGGCAAAAGAAATCAAATGCCTTAGAGGCTTTGCAAAAAATTTTTAAAAACCAAATCATTTGTACAATATAAAACCTCACCATATAAGGTTCTCAACAAATTTGTGTATTCCCAATTCTCAAATGAAAAAGACTTCTCTAAATTCAAAATCTACTTATTTAATTTCCTTTCCAAAAGTAAAAATTCAAGGAATTAATTTTCAAATTTATTACCACTTTATCTTTTGCTAGTATTATTTCTTTATTATCCCTTCTATATATTACTATGTATATTTTTTCATCAAGAAGAGAAATAACTTACTTCATGATGATAGTCAAAGGCTGAAACAACCACCGACCATCCTAATTCGATGTGAACAAAAGCAACTCATAAGGTTAAGGTGTCAAGTAATTATACTTAATTAATAAGAACTCGTAAGATTATAACATGTAAGTTGTATGACTGAAAAGTCTAGGATCATATATAATATTTCTTTGTACATCACAGAAACTTTATCGTAGCATATAATATCGATCTTTAATTAGCATAGAAGAGGCATTAACACCTTTTTTAATGAGACAAGTGAGAAAAAAAAAACCAACAAGATTTCAAACACATTAAATAAACATTAAATAATTTCAAAACACATTTGGTAAATCTCAAACACATTAAATAATTTACCAAATGACAAAACCAAATTTTAAGAAAACATCAAGATTTCGTACTACTAAAGAAAATGTCATTTTGTCCTAGCACTTTTGCCCTAATTAAATGACCCATTTAATATAATAATAAATTATTTGTTAACTTTAAAGCATCTTATATATGAATTGGATGCTTTGTGTATGAATTACATTTAAATTATGTAATAATTTTTACCTTGACAGATCAGACAAATAGTAGAGGGAAAAATGATAAGAATAGTGACATTACTCTAAAATTAACAAGCCTAATGAAAAATCCATTTAATGAACTCATTATAACAAAAGTCTATTTACAACAACAATGCACTTAATAGGCCTCAAATTGGTCCAAGTAATCTCCATCAGATCATTAGACTTATAGCTTAAGAAAAGTCTATAGAGGACCCAAAGCAACATTAAACCAGCCCAAGTAAAGCGAGAGTGATCAACACAAGGAAAGGCCTGAGGGCCAATTGGTACTATTACATGAAAGCAAGAGGGATAGCTTATCAAGCTCCACCACATCATCTATTTTTGGAAGCCACTAAATTATGCCACTTGGCACAATCTGAACTATATATTTTTCTTTAAATACCATTCCATGATTTGATAATCCATTATGTGTTTGCTTCTTACTCTATAAAACTCTCTACATTTTGAGTCTTTTTCTCTCTACAATGATATATTGACATAAGCCAAATGTGTGCATCAGTGAAATGCTTCTAGTGCCCTGTGACCATTTACTTCAGTTACAGTACCTTATTCGATTGTGTTTAAGGATCATGAGCTTATAATTAGCATTACATCCTACATGCTAACGCTTATCCTACATGAGTCTAACTTCATATGAAAGGAAAAACGATTTCACTCCTTAACCTTTGGTGCTTGCATTTATAGGAGAATTCATATGAATCCTAACAAAAGGCTTTTATGGGGAAAGATGCAACTGCTTGCATTCATAGAAGAATGAATTCTAACAAAAGGCTCTTATGGGGAAAGATGCAAGCTGTTTGCAATTTTCACTTTCAGTAACCCCACGATAACCCTCTCCTAACATTGATTTATTTCCTAAATAAAGTTTTGTCCCAAGTTCAAAATCCTATCTTCTTTTATATTTTGTCATCTTTTTCTCTACTCATGTCTCTCCCAAGCCCTAAGGTAGAAAATGGAATTGAAATATATAGCATCATGCACTCTCCTCTATGATTCGTGCCTTTAAAGTTCAATACATGCCTTTGGCTTTTGCCTATTCCAATACCAAACCAAGAAGTCATAAGCCAAGCAGCTCCAGTAGCCACAAATTTCCTTACTCTTTAAATTTCAAGATCAAATTGAAAAGTTGGAAGGAAGTGTGTTTAAGTCAGTTCACAGATGGTAGGATAGATATTTTGGTTTTCAAATTTTTGAGATTCTCAACTTTTTATCAATTTTTCCAAGTGATATTTAAGTGAAAATTTGCATTAAATTAAACAAAAGAAAGATAAATTTATGTTGCTTACTTGTTGTTTGCTCTTGATCTTGATTAAGTTTGATAAGGTTGAATTTAATTAAATTTTTAAGTTTATAGCTTTTTTTTTTTGTTGGTAAGGGGTTGTTATTGATTTGGGTAAAAATTATGCTAGAAAAGTTTTTTTTTTTTTTATATGTAATACTTTTGGCAAAAAATGAGGTTGTTGCTATAGCAAACTATTATTGCTACTATCCACCACTATATTTTTTTCGTAGCGGCAAAAATGTTGTAAAACATTAACAAAATTTGTAGTCACTTTTTACAAAACAAATAGTGATGGAGATGGCACTACCACAAAATAATGATCGTTACACCAGTATTGCACTGTTATTTAAATCCTTGCGTAAGCTCCATCCCTAATACCTTAAGCTTTCAAAACAAGTTTTTAAGTAGATTGGAAGAAAAGCTACTCAAGCTTTTATGCAAAGGTAAATCTCTTTCATTGTTACTCTAAGTGCATTTCTAAGCTTTAATTGCTTTCTAGCATATAGGTGCAAGCATTTGGATAAGTATAAGAACTGGTATAGGAAAACTCTTTAACTTGATAGCGAATTCAAATTTTCAACTCTACATTTGGTAAATCTCAATCACATTAATCACTTAGCCGAATGAGAAACCAAATTTTATGATAATAGTCATGATTTCATAAAAAATGTACTAAATTGCTTGTACTAAATTGCTAGCTTCAATGGTTTGACCGTTGGAATATTTTAACTAGCACTCACCAAGTGATCTTTCAATACTAATAAGGGCAGTTTTGTGATCTTTCACTGACACTTATAAATATAAATGTTAGTAAAAGTTCTCTTCTATTGATTAGAATTATGTTTGAATCCTCTCTTAATCTATAACAACCTTAAAATTATGTATTTTAATCTCTTTCACCCCAATTAATTTTCTGATTAAAATAAATTAACAAAAACAAAAAGTCAAAAATGAATGACTAAGTAGCCTTTGAATTTGTTTCCTCTTAATTCCTGTCCCATTGACAATGGTAACAAACAAAATGAAAAAGGTAAGATCCAAGCAATTAAGGAAATAAAATAAAGTTTATTCCTCACAAGGAAACAAAAATTTATTCCTCAGGAAGAATCAAAAATGCCAGCAAAGT